>JXCR01134699.1:22283-56564 GCA_002079205.1 Phalaenopsis hybrid cultivar
ATTTTGGTTTAATTAACTTTTTATTAAATCATTTAGACAAGTTTGATCATATCATCCCAAAGGTATCAACCTTATAGGAATTGGTTCTTGTTTAAATGCAAGTATTAGTTGGTGCAATATTTGTTACCATACAAGTTTTTGCTTATCCAAAATTAAATTGTTGAATAGGATTTTTAGCTTCAATAATATTTGAATTGAATTTCATTTTGTTGCCTCATATTGTAAAATCCATCAAAGATATATTTTTATATTAAACTATATTACATTTGATTGAATCAACAAATATGTTCTTTCCTTTTTTTTTATTTATCCTTGAATCCTCTTCATAAGACATTTTATAGCTTGTAACAATTTTTTTTCAATAAACATTAATAAATTATAACCTAATTCATTTGAAGCCCCTTACGATTGGCCTATTATTGATCCCTTACCTTTATATGGAAGAGATCGAGAGCGGTTAGATTCAAAGCATCAAAGCATTATTCATGGCTATAATATAATATACATGATGATAATAGTTAGCGGACCATAAAATAAAATAAACATTCTATAACTATCATTGTTGCATGCCAAAAAATTCATGGTGGATGAGTGATGATTTTAATATCTTAACGTTACACAAAGATCTAACCCACAAACAGATGATATAAAGTAACATCAAGATTTTTTGCGTAGAAAAATCTTAAGGTAAGAAAATTATTTGGGCATAAACTAATCGAAGTAATTTAATACGTGAGTAAATACACATGTCTACTATTCTTTTGAATTAAATAAGATGAAATTACATTATTGATAATCACAGATATGCAATAGTGGTTCATCTATAATAGTCAAAATTGATTAGTGTTGGGACTCATACTAATTAGAAAATTCAAGCCACCTATTGACATATTGTACTCTCATATGTGTGGTTTTAAATTCTCAATGTTTAATTGAGTCGATCAAAACTAATATATTGAAACTCATGTTGAGTTACAATAGGGATTGAGAATGCCCTAGGAAGACCCTTTAGACTTAGAAGCTTTTAATCTTTGACACACCATAATTCACATAACACCATATACATATACACCACAATTTACAGACAATAATCCACTAACCAATATTAAAATTAAATTTAAAACGACATGGAAGTCTTCGCGACACAAATTTGAGATCCTTCGGAACGGGTTGAACGACTCATATCAGAAGCGTTTTGTTCGACCTTGGCCAACGCTCAAGCGAAGGCCGATCAAAATTTTGCTTGTCAGACGGCTCCAATCGGATCGATGAATGTCATTTGTCGCGCCGCTAGCAAGTCGAACTTAAATTGGTCCGATCGCCGATGTACTTGCCCAGTCGACCCTAGATGATGAAACATACCATGGGAGCTCATCCAGAAAGTTGAATTTACTTAAGGGAAATATCCATTTTGTTATAGTTTCGTGCACAAGTGAATTTCATGAAAATTTTGGAGAAAATACCTTAATTTTTTATTTTTTATTTTAAAAGAAAGCTTAGTTTAAAAAAGAAAAAAAAAAGGCCAAGCCCACTCACGGCACTCCCTACCCGCTTTTTCTCCTTCGTCGACCTTTGGTCTCTTTGCTTGGAAATTTGCATGACATCCTCTTCCCGAAGCCTACGCCTGCTTCATCTCTCGGGAAAGCAGGCCGCAGTGGNGAAATATCCATTTTGTTATAGTTTCGTGCACAAGTGAATTTCATGAAAATTTGGTGGATATAACTCAATTTTTTATTTTTTATTTTAAAAGAAAGCTTAGTTTAAAAAAGAAAAGAAAAGGCCAAGCCCACTCACGGCACTCCCTACCCGCTTTTTCTCCTTCGTCGACCTTTGGTCTCTTTGCTTGNGTGTGGATCTTTTTTAGTGAGTATGAATATGAAATGCTAATTACAAGTTTATCATGTCAATGAGGAAAAAAAATAAATGTAAACACTTGCAATTTCAAATATTCCTTTTTTATGCTAAATGTTAAATATAAAAATATATGATTTTGATGAAATGGTGGCAATTCTTCATCAAAAGCATATAAAATAGCAATGCTAGTTTGATTAGAAAATCAAATCATTGTTTTAAACTTAATGTTATTTGCATGTTATCTCTTATTCGAAAAAAAACATAAATAAAAGAAAATTATGTTATTTTTTTCTTTGGGCAATGTGAAGGCTTAAATTTGACATTTTGGGATTATTCACCCTGTTTACAATCAATATGCTACACTTCAGAAAATTATAACTTGGGATGAAATTTTTAATTGATTGGAAATGACTCGTCTCATTTTACATGGATATGTGGATTTTATGGTCCGTAAAGAGTGACAATGATCTAATGATGAGAACTAAAAAATAAAAAAATATGATATTAACATTGGACTTGAATCTAAGGCAGACACTTTATCATTATAATTTAACTTTCAACTTTAATATAATATAGCCTATAGCTATGAAACTTAGGAATTGAAATCACACAAATAGCTAATGAAATGTAACAGTCTTATAATCATGTTTGAAAAAAACAACCCTCTAAGCACATAAGCGTATTTAAATCAAAACAACAAGCCTCTAGATAGGGTCAACATGAGAATAAGATAAATCATTTGCAACATCACCACTAAAGCAAAGATTAATTGATAATGAATAAGCAAGAAATGATGGGCTTTAATTTTTGTAGTTATCTTGCTCTCAATCAAATGCCGAAGAAAATCCATTATGTAGAACTAGAATGTTGTATATATGAATATTAGTCTAAAATTTCTATTAATGCTCATAAGCTACGCCTTTGATGGATATTGAAGTCACTTCAATATTTATTGCATGTCGCTATTTCATGAAGGGCTTGATGCTATTTATTTGTAAATTTTACTTAGGATAAACCATTAAATATGACTTATAGAGAAGTCATTAGTGATGAAACTAGATGATGTATCATTTAATATTATAAATTAGGTTAAAAGTTTTATCATCCCAAGCTTAGATGCATAATTATAATTTAATATCACTTATATTTTTAATAATATTAATTTATTTAAGATATTTTAAGTGTATATTAACATCATGTCTATCCTGAATAATTTAAATAATACTTATTTACTAATCTTTTTAATTAATTTTAACATTTTTAATAAGTCTATGTGAATATCATATTTTCTTTTCTTCTATGTAATTCCAAATTTCTTGAAACCCTCATCTTAGCCTTCTGACATCAAAATTATTGAAGCCCTCATCATCTTCACCCTTCGCATTCACCTTCTAACAACAGTCTTCTCCCCATCTACAACTAATTTTCAAAATGATCGTCTTCTCCTTCTTTTGCATTCAAATTCTTTAAAGTCTCATTTTATCCCATCTCTTGCTCAAATTCATGAAACACTTATCTTCTCCTCTTTCAAATTCAAATTATGGAAACACTCATCTTCTTTTACCCACCACACCCAAATTAAATTCATTATCCATTTTATCTTAAAAGTTCTTAGATTTATAAATGAAATTTGTCAGTCATTCTAAAATTAGTCATAATACACCTTGAATATAATGTGTTTGATATAAACAACCAACCAATTTTTTCAAAATTTAAGAGAGAAAGAGAGAGAGAGAGAGAGAGGATGGATTGTTCAATACTTTGGAGATCCATGATGCTCTTGCTAGAGAATTTAAATTATTAGAATTTAGTATCATTATAAAGTTGATATTTTAATAATTAATATTTTTTTTGCATTAAAAAAAATGTTATATGCATAAAAATGTGTTATAAAAGTATTGATATTTAAATAACTATTGGATGCTTTTAAAATGATCGTCTTAACACAAATCATGATAGGTTATATAAAAAATTTAATTTGAGCATTTTAAAATTGACGCTCATCAAATCCAAGTTTTTTTATAATCTCTCTGAAATTTTTAATATAAGTCAAATATTGGAAAAGACAATAAATTATAGCCCTTTGGATTCTTTCTTCATCTTTCCTTTATCCTTCTTTGTTGCCAATGGTGATTTGACTTTAAATATCTTGAACTACAAATGGGAGGTCCTATTAAGAACGACTGCTCAAAAAGAGAGTCCCTTCTACCACTAATGCTTGAAGCAAGCCTATTGGAAGGCAAAACGAGAATTTTCTTGCATCTTCTTCATCTAATCCCCTTTCTTTTATATTCTTCTCTCTTTCTCTCTAAAAATAAATGTTTATTTAATATGGACACTTGGGACTATTTCCCTTGATAGTTTATTTGATTGAGTTTGGTAGTAGTTACTGAACATTGGAAGTGCTGATTTATTTTTTTAATAGAAAGAAAAGCATTTCAAAATACAATCTTTCATCTTTATTCTTTTTTTTTTCTATATAAGGGTGGTGCTAAGCTCTTTGTGCCTTATAGAAAATGGTTGACTCTTAGTTTTAGTCTCATCAATTTGCTCACTTTGTCCTAAAAGGATGCCATTACAATTTTATCTTTGATGAGTTATCGAGATTACCATTTGTGAGTTTATTATGCACCGTTGCAAGATATGTTGTAATTTAAAGTATTCTTGTTACCTATGTTGGATTTTATTTTCACAAATGTTCATGCACCGTGTGTTTTTTAATTTATTTTGGTTTAATTAACTTTTTATTAAATCATTTAGACAAGTTTGATCATATCATCCCAAAGGTATCAACCTTATAGGAATTGGTTCTTGCCTAAATGCAAGTATTAGTTGGTGCAATATTTGTTACCATACAAGTTTTTGCTTATCCAAAATTAAATTTGTTGAATAGTTGCATTAATAAGTTTAGTAAGTTGCAAAAATTGTATGCTTAGTTCTTTACCTAATTTTCTAATTTGAAAAAAGAAATAAAGCATTATACTGCCAACAAAAAAAGGGATAAAATTCTTTTAAGAAAAGCAATTTTCTTAATGTTGTCAAAATTATAGGATTTTTAGCTTCAATAATATTTGAATTGAATTTCATTTTGTTGCTTCATGTTGTAAAATCCATCAAAGATATATTTTTATATTAGACTATGGGTCCGTTTGGGGCAGCTTATAAGTGCGGCCAGCGTTTTCAAAACGCCGTTGTACTGTTTGGTTCACGCGTTTCGCCAGCTTATCTGAAACTGCGTTTTTACACTAAACGCAGACCGCGGGTCGAGCCCTGCGACCGGCCCGCGGGCCGCGTTTCAGGATAAACAACTTATCTTGAAACGCACAAGCTGCCCCAAACGGACCCTATATCATATTTGATTGAATCAACAAATATGTTCTTTTCCTTTTTTTTTTATTTATCCTTGAATCCTCTTCATAAGACATTTTATAGCTTGTAACAAATTTTTTCAATAAACATTAATAAATTATAACCTAATTCATTTGAAGCCCCTTACAATTGCCCTATTATTGATCCCTTACCTTTATATGGAAGAGATCGAGAGCGATTAGATTCAAAGCATCAAAGCATTAGTCATGGTTATAATATAATATACATGATAATAATAGTTAGCAGACCATAAAATAAAATAAACATTCTATAACTATCATTGTTGCATGCCAAAAAATCATGGTGGTTGAGTGATAATTTTAATATCTTAACGTTGAACAAAGATCTAACCCACAGACGGATAATATAAAGTAACATCAAGATTTTTTGCGTAGAAAAATCTTAAGGTAAGAAAATTATTTGGGCATAAACCAATCGAAGTAATTTAATATGTGAGTAAATATACATGTTTACTCTTCTTTTGAATTAGATAAGATGAAATTACATTATTGATAATCACAGATATGCAATAGTGGTTCATCTATAATAGTCATAATTGACTAGTGTTGGGACCCATATCAATTAGAAAATTCAAGCCACCTATTGACACATTGTAGTCTCATATGTGTGGTTTTAAATCCTCAATGTTTAATTGAGTCGATCAAAACTAATATATTGAAACTCATGTTGAGTTCCAATAGGGATTGGGAATGCCCTAGGAAGACCCTTTAGACTTAGAAGCTTTTAATCTTTGACACACCATAATTCACATAACACCATATACATATACACCACAATTTACAGACAATAATCCACTAACCAATATTAAAATTAAATTTAAAACGACATGGAAGTCTTCGCGACAAAAATTTGAGATCCTTCGGAACGGGTTGAACGACTCATATCGGAAGCGTTTTGTTCGACCTTGGCCAACGCTCAAGCGAAGGCCGAACAAAATTTTGCTTGTCAGATGGCTCCAATCGGATCGATGAATGTCATTTGTCGCGCCGCTAGCAAGTCGAACTTAAATTGGTCCGATCGCCGNAATTAATTTGAGCATTTTAAAATTGACGCTCATCAAATCGAAGTTTTTTTATAATCTCTCTAAAATTTTTAATATAAGTCAAATATTGGAAAAGACAATAAATTATAGCCCTTTGGAATGGTGATTTGGCTTTAAAGATCTTGAACTACAAATGGGAGGTCCTATCCTGAACGACTACTCAAAAAGAGAGTCCCTTTCTACCACTAATGCTTGAAGCAAGCCTATTGGATGGCAAAAGGAGAATTTTCTTGCATCTTCTTCATCTAATCCCCTTTCTTTTTCTCTTTCTTTCTAAAAATAAATGTTTATTTAATATGGACACTTGGGACTATTTCCCTTGACAATTTATTTGATTGAGTTTGGTAGTAGTCAGTGAACATTAAAAGTGTTGATTTATTTTTTTAATAGAAAGAAAAGCATTTCAAAATACAATCTTTCATCTTTATTCTTTTTTTTTCTATATAAGGGTGATGCTCGGCTCTTTGTGCCTTACAGAAAATGGTTGACTATTAGTTTTAGTCTCATCAATTTGCTCACTTTGTCCTAAAAGGATGCCATTACAATTCTATCTTTGATGAGTTATCGAGATTACCATTTGTGAGTTTGTTATGCACCGTTGCAAGATATGTTGTAATTTAAAGTATTCTTGTTGCCTATGTTGGATTTTATTTTCACAAATGTTCATGCACCGTGTGTTTTTTTAATTTATTTTGGTCTAATTAACTTTTTATAAAATCATTTAGACAAGTTTGATCATATCATCCCAAAGGTATCAACCTTATAGGAATTGGTTCTTGCCTAAATGCAAGTATTAGTTGGTGCAATATTTGTTACCATGCAAGTTTTTGCTTATCCAAAATTAAATTTGTTGAATAGTTGCATTAATAAGTTAGGTAAGTTGCAAAAATTGTATGGTTAGTTCTTTACCTAATTTTCTAATTTGAGAAAATAAAAATAAAGCATTATACTGCCAACAAAAAGGGATAAAATTCTTTTAAGAAAAGCAATTTTCTTAATGTTGTCAAAATTATAGGATTTTTAGCTTCAATAATATTTGAATTGAATTTCATTTTGTTGCTTCATGTTGTAAAATCCATCAAAGATATATTTTTATATTAGACTATATCACATTTGATTGAATCAACAAATATGTTCTTTTCCTTTTTTATTTATTTATCCTTGAATCCTCTTCATAACACATTTTATAACTAGTGACAATTTTTTTTCAATAAACATTAATAAATTATAACCTAATTCATTTGAAGCCCCTTACGATTGGCCTATTATTGATCCCTTACCTTTATATGGAAGAGATCGAGAGCGGTTAGATTCAAAGCATCAAAGCATTATTCATGGCTATAATATAATATACATGATAATAGTTGTTAGCAGACCATAAAATAAAAGAAACATTCTATAACTATCCTTGTTACCTGTCAAAAAATTCATGGTGGTTGAGTGATGATTTTAATATCTTAACGTTACACAAAGATCTATCCCACAGGCAGATAATATAAAGTAACATCAAGAGTTTTGGTGTAGAAAAATCCTTAAGGTAAAAAAATTATTTGGGCCTAAAACAGTCAAAGTAATTTAATAGGTGAGTAAATACACAGGTCTACTATTCTTTTGAATTAAATAAGATGAAATTACATTATTGATAATCACAGATATGCAATAATTGTTCATCTATAATAGTCATAATTGACTAGTGCTGGGACCCATACCAATTAGAATATTCAAGTCACCTATTGACACATTGTAGTCTCATATGTGGTTTTAAATCATCAATGTTTAATTGAGTCGATTAGAACTGATATATTGAAACTCATGTTGAGTTCCAATAAGGATTGAGAATGCCCTAGAAAGACCCTTTGGACTTAGAAACTTTTAATCTTTGACACACCATAATTCAACACCATATACATATACACCACAATTCACATACAATTCACTAACCAATATTAAAATTAAATTTAAAAAGAAATGGAAGACTTGACGACACAAATTTGAGATCCTTCGGAACGGGTTGAATGACTCATGCTGGAAGCGTTTTGTTCGACCTTGGCCAACGCTCACGCGAAGACCGATCAAAATTTTGCTTGTCGGACGGCTCCAATCGGATCGATGCATGACATTTGTCGCGCTGCTAGCAAGTCGAACTTAAATTGGTCTGATCGTCGATGAACTTGCCCAGTCGACCCTAGATGATGAAACATACCATGGGAGCTCATCCAGAAAGTTGAATTTACTTAAGGAAAATATCCATTTTGTTATAGTTTCGTGTACAAGTGAATTTCATGAAAATTGTTGGATATAACTTAATATTTTATTTTTTTTTAAAAGAAAGCTTAGTTAAAAAAATAAAAAAAAAGGCCAAGCCCACTCACGGCACTCCCTAGCCGCTTTTTCTCTTTGGTCGACCTTTGTTCTCTTTGCATGGAAATTTGCATGACATCCTCTTCCCGAAGCCTACGCCTGCTTCATCTCTCGGGAAAGCAGGCCTCAGTGGTCCTCCGCTTTCTACTTTGGTAAACATTGACCCTTCGAGCTTGTCTCCCGGAAGCATTTGGTTGGCTAAGCCATCTCCTTCCTGATGTCCTCGGCTCCCCAGCCTTCTCGGTCCGAAGCCCCTGCTCGGTTAACATTTTTCTCCTTCCTTTCTCAAATCGCGAGCTACCTATTCATTCAGCACCACCACATAGTAAGCCCCCCGATCTCCTCTTTTCCCACTTCTCCTACTCCTTCTTGACAGAGGTCGAGCGGCCCGAGTGAACAAAATTTCGAGGAAGGTAGCCATCTCTTTTCTCCTTTATATTCTTNCCTTCTCGACAGAGGTCGAGCGGCCCGAGTGAACAAAATTTCGAGGGAGGTAGCCATCTCTTTTCTCCTTTATATTCTTCTATCTTCATTCGATTGTTTTCTTATAAACTATCCTGAATGGAACAGGGGGGTTATGTAATGGAAATGCTATGCTTTTTGGCAATCCCATTGGGTAAATTTCATGAGGCTATGGATTATGAACACAAAAGGAAGCACTATTTTTTGTTTTTTTTTTTTTTTTGAGGATATTTGAGCTATGTGAAAAATCTTCAACGTTCTTTTTNTTATATTCTTCTCTCCTCATTCGATTGTTTTTCTTATAAACTATCCTGAATGGAATAGGGGGGTTATGTAATGGAAATGCTATGCTTTTTGCCGATTCCATTGGGTAAATTTCGTGAGGCTATGGATTATGAACACAAAGGGAAACACTATTTTGAGGATATTTGAGCGATGTGAAAGATCTTTAACGTTCTTTTTTTTCTTTCTAAAACTTTAAGGGTTTGGTTGGTCGAAACTTTGAAGCTTTGATAGTTTTGCTTTCGTAAAAAAAAAAAAAAAAACGACAAAAAAAATTTGATGTCTTTTCTTATAGAAATTCAGAAAAATCGTTTCTTTTGTTTGTTGAAATTTGGAAGCTTTGATGATTTTGTTTGTAAAAGAAAAAAAAAAAAACTCTGAAACTTTGATAATTTTGTTATGGTTTGTGCTAAAGAGGGTTGATCACTCCATATGCCTAATTTATTTNAATCCCATTGGGTAAATTTCATTAGGCTATGGATTATGAACACAAAAGGAAGCACTATTTTTTGTTTTTTTTTTTAGGATATTTGAGCTATGTGAAAAATCTTCAACGTTCTTTTTTTCCTTTCTAAAACTTCAAGGGTTTGGTTGGTCGAAACTTTGAAGCTTTGATAGTTTTGCTTGTGGAAAGTAAAAAAAAAAAACAACAAAAAGAATTTGATGTCTTTTCTTATAGAAATTCAGAAAATGCGTTTCTTTTGTTTGTGGAAATTTGGAAGCTTTGATGATTTTGTTTGTAAAAGAAAAAAAAAAAAATCTCTGAAACTTTGATAATTTTGTTATGGTTTGTGCTAAAGAGGGTTGATCACTCCATATGCCTAATTTATTTGAATAACAATTTCAAAAACCTTGTGGGTGGCTTACTCAAGGGAATTTTGATTCTTCATTGCAATTTTTGGTTCATGTGGAAGTTTTTAATGAGGGTTTCATAATCCCTATGGAATGTTTGTTGCTAATTTATGAATCTCCTCCCTTAAATGACTTTATAATATTATTTCGGCGACTCATGTAAATCTCTTTATGTGGTATTTCTCCATATAAATGATAGCCTTTTGTGTGTGAGGATTTCAATTGAGAGTATGTGAAGCTTTTATGAACCCATGTAATAGGTTAAGCAAAATGATTTCAAATTTTGGGTATTTTTTTTCTTTCTCTTTATTCTCTTTCTTTACTCAAGTTTCACTAGGGTTTGCCTTGCTTGAAAATAATTTCAACAAAACAAAAAAAAAAAATGGATTTAGATAAATACCAAGCAATCCTTATGTATTTATATCCCTATCACCTAAGTTCTCACATTTNCTTAATATCACTTTTATTTTTAATAATATTAATTTATTTAAGATATATATATTAATATCATGTCTATCATGAATAATTTAAATAATACTTATTTATTAATCTTTTTAATTAATTTTAACATTTTTAATAAGTCTATGTGAATATCATATTTTATTTTCTTCTATTTAATTCCCAATTTATTGAAACCCTCATCTTAGCCTTTTGACATCAAAATTATTGAAGCCCTCAACATCTTCACCCTTCGCATCCACTTTCTAACAGCATTGTCTTCTCCCTGTTATTTTGACCCCCAATTAATGAACTAAAGTAAAAGGGAACTTTTGTAATGTGGTACCGCTCACCTACCACANCTATTATATTTACAGTATTTTGTTTTGTAGTGTATTCATGAGGTGTGTTTCATTATAAAAAATATATTTGTGAAATTGTATGTTTGATTTGATATTAGAGACATGAGTAATATGTTTGTGCAAAATGAAAATGTTAAATATGAAAATACATAAGAATTGTGTGGTATGTATGTGAATCCTCCTTGGATTTTCGACTAGTGTTATGCCTTGTTGGCTTGCTCAGTTGCCTGGTTGGTTTGCTCGGTTTTTTGGCTGGATCGCTCGCTCCTCTTGCTTGGTTACTTATATGCATATGGGCAACTTGCCAGTTTGGAATTTTTGTCGTAAGTTGTACATTGGAGGAGGTTTTTATGAGCTTGCTGATTTGGGTTTTCTTGTTGTATGCTGTCCATTGAATATAGTTAGCTGATTTTGGAAATTCTATTGATAGTTGTACTTTGGTTGGAAATTCTACGTGCTACTGACCGATTTTATGGTTTGAAGGCTTTATAGTTTGATGGTTTTACAAATTCTATTGCTAGCTGTACANATTTGTATGGACAACATGCATTTTCATATATTTACGTATGTGCCTCTTGAGTATCTATATTCTCACCATAACACACAATTTTTGTTCATCAACATGTTTAATGCCTACACTTTAATTACCATAGGCATACCATTTTATGTATACATGTAAGCACCCTATATGTTCACATGTCATACATAAACTCTTATATTTATGTCTTAGTGTGATAATTGCATGCTTGAGGCATGTTTCACTTGTAAAAAAAGGGGCGAATATAGCAGTTTTGATGTGATATTAAAAAAATTAAGTCCTTTGTGTGCATGTATTGAAATTTAAGCATTAGATCAGTAAATGAATAAGAATTTATTGGCATCCATGCAAATCCCTTATATGTTCATATATGCAACACTTACATTCTCTTATTATATTTACAATATTTTGTTTTGTAGTGTATTCATGAGGTGTGTTTCATTTTAAAAAATATATTTGTGAAATTGTATGTTTGATTTGATATTAGAGACATGAGTAATATGTTTGTGCAAAATGAAAATGTTAGATATGAAAATACATAAGAATTGTGTGGTATGTATGTGAATCCTCCTTGGATTTTCGACTAGTGTTATGCCTTGTTGGCTTGCTCAGTTGCCTGGTTGGTTTGCTCGGTTTTTTGGCTTGATCGCTCGCTTCTCTTGCTTGGTTACTTATATGCATATGGGCAACTTGCCAGTTTGGAATTTTTGTCGTAAGTTGTACATTGGAGGAGGTTTTTATGAGCTTGCTGATTTGGGTTTTCTTGTTGCATGCTGTCCATTGAATATAGTTAGCTGATTTTGCAAATTCTATTGATAGTTGTACTTTGGTTGGAAATTCTACGAGCTACTGACCGATTTTATGGTTTGAAGGCTTTATAGTTTGATGGTTTTACAAATTCTATTGCTAGCTGTACATTAGTTGTAAGTCTAATGAGCTTGTTAACTCGTTTTCTTTGCTTGTTTGAAGAGCTTCAATTGTACATTTCAGGAACTTCAATTGGTTCTGGTGCTTCTCGATTAGTGAATCATTTTTGTGGCTTAGTTGCTTCTTATTATTCTGATTTGCTGATAGATGAAGAGGATTACAACTTATTCTAATTTGTTGTGTTGTTTTTGCATTCGTTAGTAATAGGTGAAGGAAAGGTTAGTTTGTGATTTTGGGATATGTTATGGAGCATTATGATCTAGGAAAACTTACATATGTAGCACAAAATTCCTATTTATTTACATATTTCATGCCATTACTATTTTCTCTCTCTTCAGTTCAGTATATTGATATATCTGGAAATAGTTTTACTGGTATATTTTCTTTTTTTTCAAATGACTCAAGCAATGGTGAACTAAGAGTTGTAGATTTATCATCTAATTTGTTGACTGGTAACCTTCCAACATGTCTAAGCTCTCAGATATTTTGTTAGAAAATACAATTAAGTTTATATGTGCTTAAATATCTGAACTTTCACACAACTGAACACCTATGTGCTCAAATGTCTGAAATTTGAAACTTTTATGTGCTTGTACATTCAATACTCGAAACGTCTGCACATGTGAGAACCTGAAAATGTGAGGGCCTTTTTCGAGAAATCTGAAGGTTCTTTTGTTGTTTTTCTTGTCAAAATCTAAAATTGCAATTGTTTTTTTGGAGAAATCTAAAAATTTTGATGTTTCATTTATTTAAACCTGAAAATAGGAAGGCGTTGTTTATTNTGATTACAACTTATTCTAATTTGTTGTGTTGTTTTTGCATTCGTTAGTACTAGGTGAAGGAAAGGTTAGTTTGTGATTTTGGGATATGTTATGGAGCATTATGATCTAGGAAAACTTACATATGTAGCACACAATTCCTATTTTCTTACATATTTCATGCCATTACTATTTTCTCTCTCTTCAATTCAGTATATCAATGTATCTGGAAATAGTTTTACTGGTATATTTTCTTTTTTTTCAAATGACTCAAGCAATGGCGAACTAAGAGTTGTAGATTTATCATCTAATTTGTTGACCGGTAACCTTCCAACATGTCTAAGCTCTCAGATATTTTGTTAGAAAATACAATTAAGTTTATATGTGCTTAAATATCTGAACTTTCACACAACTGAACACCTATGTGCTCAAATGTCTGAAATTTGAAACTTTTATGTGCTTGTACATTCAATACTCGAAACGTCTGCACATGTGAGAACCTGAAAATGTGAGGGCCTTTTTCGAGAAATCTGAAGGTTCTTTTGTTGTTTTTCTTGTGAAAATCTAAAATTGCAATTGTTTTTTTGGAGAAATCTAAAAATTTTGATGTTTCATTTATTTAAACCTGAAAATAGGAAGGCGTTGTTTATTTTATCGAACTTGACTTCATGCATAATAAATTCATCCACCCGGAGCTCTTGCATTCACAGATTTGTATATGTGAACTTATTGTGCTGATAATATTAAAATTCAGGAAAAAATTACATGCATACCACTTAGCTCCTATGAATTCACATATTTAACACCTTAACTTCATCTATTTACATATATGCCGCCTTATGTGTGAAAAGCTGTATTTCTCCTAAAAGTTAAAATAGCGATATGAAAAATTTGTGTGGAAAGCTTTGAACCGCTGGGAAAGCCTTAGCAATTTTTGTATATTGTAGTCTGGTTTAAGCTTTTCAAGTACCTTCTCGTCTTAATTGGGATTGAATATGTGCATGAGATCTGTCCAAACATCCCCACCTCCCTTCCATAAGTATCTTATGAACTGTCACCTCGTGACCCAATTTTGTTAGGCGTGGGTTGAAAGGTTTGTGTTACAATCTTTGCCCTTTTTTTGGGTGCATTCCTCTTTCATGTCACATAAAAAATACCACCATTTTAAATAAATAAAAAAAAAGAATGAAATAGACTTTTCATGCATAGTTAAAGCAACATGCATGCAATGAATTGGAGTTTAGGAGTTAAAATATGTAAACACATAAGAATTGGATTGTGTCTATGCAAGCATTCTAAAAGCTTTTCATATACTTACCTTAATATCAAGTGTGGCCGGTTTACATGGATCATCGGATTGGCGTATAAGTGGGAGGTGACGGGATTATGGGCGATGATGCGAAATGCATCTAATGCTAAAAAACGAGATAATAGAATAATATCTCTTGATCCGATGGCCTTTTGTGGTACAAGTTTGACACTTCTATTTGTCAATACTTGGTGAGAAGCTGCCCTTGTTTTCCTAGGCTGTTGGTAGCTTTAGCCCAAAAACGTGATTGGCTCGTGGGCCATCGAATTTACAAAATACATATATAATATAACAAAAAATTTTTCTCGTGGCACTATTATTTTGACTGCTAAGTGAAAGTTTAATTCTATTTATATGCCTGACACTAATATTTCGATCAGTCACTAAGGGTCGATCGACAGATCAAATCAAGTCGATCGGTCACTAAGGCTCGATCGACCGATCAAATGAGTTTGATCAACCACCAAGATATAATTAACCAAAAACTTCAGTTCGATTGGCCACCAGGCCCGATCAACTGATCAAATGAGTTTGATTGGCCAGCAAAGTCTAATAAACCAAACACTTCAATTTAATCGACCACCAAGTTTTGATCAATCGATCAAATGTGTTCGATCAGCCACCAAGGCTTGATCAACTGATTAAATGAGATGGATCGGTCACCAATGTTCGATCCACTAAACACTTCGGTTTGTTCGGCCAGCAAACCCGATCATTTGATTAATATTGATTTAATATGTCACCAAGGTTGGATCAACCGATCACTTTTGGTTCGATCGGCCATCAAGGCTCGATTAATCGATAATTTTTTGTTTGATCGTCCACCAAAGCCCGATCAACCAACCACTTTTGCATGTCGCATTCCTTGCACTTGCATGTGCATGTCGGCGAGGAAAAAGTGGGGTTGGGGGAGTTGCCCGTAAGAAGCTGTCGGTCACCGAAATCGAAATCCCGTCGCCCGCCTCGGAAGGACGTTTCAATTTACATATAGATTTAAGTTTAAAATCAAATATGAAAATCAAACTAACCCCATATTTCTCATAGTTTAAATGAAAGAGCGTTTTACCTCAAACCCTGTATCTATCCCGAGGGATAAACACAAGACTTGAGGATGATACTCGATCAAATAAACTAAGATATATATGATGTCCGTTTGGCCTGCGAAACCGTTTTATTTGTCGACAAATTCTCCTATTTAATATAAAAAATTAAATAGGGTTTATTTAAAGCTGGGTTCGGAAAAACTTCCTATAAGGGCAAGCCCCTATAGTTAATTACATCTTAAATGGAAATCACTTAAGAATACTCTCGATAAAAATCAGGAAAAATTATCTTCAAGGACTTTAAAATGATAGGACTTTTCAACGAAATCGGACAAAGAGGTGTGCAAAAGAGAATGATTCAAACTTGGAACATTTATTACAGAATCCAAAGGAAGAACTAGGGGATCTCACAGATCCAGAGGAGATCTTCGGTGACTTCCCAATCTACCCTATGGTTTGGTTTCAGTTTCGAGGAAAAATATTCAAGTGTTTTATCTTGCCAATTTTATTTAATTAGGACTTACATTCGTGTGAAACGATCACACAAATAACCTGGAAGATGCGTAGATTTAGGTTGTAACGAACAACAACCTCAGAATCCTAAAACGAGTTAGGGTTTGGATCATACAACAGAGCCATATGAATACCTAACGAAAAGGTTGAGGATTTATGTTACATTAGGCGAACAACGTCGAAATCCTACGGATTGTCATTTTAATTTCTAGGAAAGGAATGGTTTAGCTGGGGAAGACATGTTCTACTGTTGAAAATTGTCGTGCTGCCCACCACGCTAGTTCCAAGCTCCTTATTATGACGAGTTTAAGTTTTCTAGAGTGTCCAGTTATGATGTCAAATCAAACGACCCTATGGTAATAGTCCTCTAAACATCCTATATAAAGAAAAAAGAATGCTTGAGGCTATACAATATAAAATGTGCAGTACATGACAAACAGTAGAAAACACAATAAAAGAAACAGTGTACATGTCATACATGACAGTAGCAAGTATAGTAGAAAGAACAGTATAACATGCTTTATAAAGCGGTAGCAAGTACAGTAAAAGGAGCAGTATAACATGCTTTACAGGACAACAACAGGTGAAAACAAAAATAATATAACATGTTGTACATAACAGTAGCAGATAGAAACAAGAATAGAATAACATGCTGTACAGGGCAGTAGCAGGTATAAACATGAATAGTATAACATTCTGTAAATGTAAAACGAACATGTACGCCCGTGGGCTCCATTGTTTCTTAAATGTAGCAAGCTAAATGTATTGCAAAAAGCGAAGTATGGAAGAAAAGACATTCAGGAAATCCGAAGAAGAGTGTAACGACGACTAATGACTGAAAACTCGAGAAAATCAACGAGAAAAGACTCAAGTAAACATCTTCAAAAATCTCGGAGAAATCTTNTCAGAATATCACTAGAGGCGGAAAATACGTATTATCACTTTTTCTTTTATTGTAGTTTCCATTATTGCACCTTATTGTGTATATTCTATTTATGCATGTTATTCTTCTATTATTTATTGCATTTTTGATATATGGAAAAAACTCTTAGGATAGAGAACATAAAATATATGCATAGGGTGAAAACTTTAATTCATTTTCTGTGAAAGTTCTTAGGGTAGAGGACGTAGGACGTATGTCTAGGAAGAGACGCTACAACAAAACCTATTGACTTAACAATAACAACAATCATCAACCCAAGTGCGCCTGCTAAAATCATGATAATAAAACGAATAACCTAGAATAAGTCGTCCAAGGCATGGTTTATCTCTTCCTTTCGCTCTTCATAGAACGAGGAGGTGACACGATCGAGCGGTGGATGACTTCAAACGGTGATCAAGGTAGAACATAAAGTGAAGGATGATCCTCAACTAAACTTTCTGTAGTCTTAAATAACATAAACACTTAAGACTTTGAGATTGTTCGTCTAGCATGACGTAAATCCTCACACTATTTTTTAGGTCTCCGCACAATTGAATGTTACGCAATATAAGCTCTAACTCTTTTAAGATTCTATGGTTGTTTGTTGGATATAGCATAAATTCTTTTCTCTTCCTAGGTTGTTTGCGTAACAATGTATTGTGCAAATATAAACCTTAAATTTAAATAAGTTGCAAGAGTAAACACCAAGTAAAATTACTTCTAAAATGTAAAGTTAAATAATAGAATATTTTGGGAAGTCATTGAGGTTCTCCTCAGAGCCTCTGATATCCCCTTCCTCTCGCTCCTTTGGTCTCCAAAATAATTGTTCCTTTTTGAGCACTTCTCACTTGATTTTCAAATGACAAATCATGAAAACTTAACTTTGAAATCTTGAAGATGAAACCCCTGATCATAATCGAGAGTTTTCTTAAGTGACTTCGGTCGTTTAAGATATAATTAACTATGGGGGCTTGCCCCCTATAGGAAACTAGAAATTCATGTATTATAAACCTTATCTAATCTTTATATTAGATAGTGAAATTGTCAGTCATAAATTTCGCAGACCAAATAAAAGTCATAAATTTTTAAATTTAAATGGTGGAACATACTAACAAGTGATATGTTTATCTTTCGGTGTAATATCACTTGTAGTATTGTGCTCAACTGTCTAAATTATTAAATATATGAGATCTATTCGGTCCATTTTTTGAAATTAAAAAATACTATTTTCAAAATTAAAGTTATATATATATATATATATATATATATNTTTTAAAGACAATCACCAAATTCCCCAAAATCGACTAACAACAACAAATGCAATTTTTCATGATAATAGCAATAGTGGGTCATAAATGTTGTAGTTGATTGCTTCAAATGCAGTAGCTTACCATAAAGACTGTAGGTGGTGGTTGTAATGGCATCAGTATGGATGCCATAGTTTGAAGTTGTAGTAGCAGTTGACCACATGGGTTGTAATTGGTCACATATGTCATAACTGATAACTATAATAACGTCAGTTGGTCACATATGTTATAGTTGGAATTTTCAGTAGCAATTAACCACATAGGTTGTAGTTGGTGATTGCAATAGCGTTAGTTGGCCACATAGGCTATAAGTAGCAATTGTAATAACATCAGTTGGTCATAGAGGTCGTTGTTGGAAATTGCAACTATTTTATTGAGTTTACTATTTTACAGCAGAGACATCACTTATCAGTACACAACGTAAAGTAAAATATTAAGAGTCCAAAGAAAGTTGTATTTTGAATATGATGGTCATAAGCAGTTATATAGGAAGTTATTTTTGGATCTTCAATATGATGTTATTTAATATATCATATTTGAGATACATTGCTATACAGTAAAGTTCATCGACATAAGCAAATAGTGGTTTTTTATGGGCGGTGTTTGATGGTGGTTGGATGCTATAGAGGCCATAAGTTTCACCAGGTTTTCAATCAATAATGTCACTAGAATCTGAATGCTTCTCCTTTTCCTCCAAGTGAGTTTATCTGGTATATTATTAGCCCCAGAGAAGGGGCATTCTAATAATCTAGTGAATAAATTTTATGAATACTTGATCGGATGACTCATATTGCTCCTCTTGATTATAGAAAATATTTTAATAATTTGAGGGTCTTAATGATCTCCAAATTAAGATAGTTTAGGCTCGTTGAATTCCTCATTTCAAGGCACTCAATATGATAATAAATAAGTCAAATTTGGAGTTTATTTAATCATTCAATTAACAATCTAATGCCTTCAAATGCACTTTAATGACTTTTAATATGGACTTGCTTGGACTCAGATTAAATTTATTTTGGTATCATCGGTTTGTTTTGTCGTGGCGGTTAGTTTGACTATAAAATTGCTCAAATCAAAGCACTACATGATCTTTACTTTGAACCNGCGTCAGTTGGTCACATATGTTATAGTTGGAATTTTCAGTAGCAATTAACCACATAAGTTGTAGTTGGTGATTGCAATAGCGTTAGTTGGTCACATAAGTTATAACTAGCAATTGTAATAACATCAGTTGGTCATAGAGGTCGTTGTTGGAAATTGCAACTATTTTATTGAGTTTACTATTTTACAACAGAGACATCACTTATCAGTATATAACGTAAAGTAAAATATTAAGAGTCCAAAGAAAGTTGTATTTTGAATATGACGGTCATAAGCAGTTATATAGGAAGTTATTTTCAGATCTTCAATATGATGTTATTTAATATATCATATTTGAGATACATTGTTATACAGTAAAGTTCATCGACATAAGCAAATAGTGGTTTTTTATGGGCGGTGTTTGATGGTGGTTGGCTGCTATAGAGGCCATAAGTTTCACCAGGTCTTCAATCAATAATATCACTAGAATCTGAATGCTTCTTCTTTTCCTCCAAGTGAGTTTATCTGGTATATTATTAGCCCCAGAGAAGGGGCATTCTAATAATCCAGTGAATAAATTTCATGAATACCTGATCAGATGACTCATATTGCTCCCCTTGATTATAGAAAATATTTTAATAATTTGAGGGTCTTAATGATCTCCAAATTAAGATAGTTTAGGCTCGTTGAATTCCTCATATCAAGGCACTCGATATGATAATAAATAAGTCAAATTTGGAGTTTATTTGATCATTCAATTAACAATCTAATGCCTTCAAATGCACTTTAATGACTTTGATATGGACTTGCTTGGACTCATATTAAATTTATTTTGGTATCATCGGTTCGTTTTGTCGTGGCGGTTAGTTTGACTATAAAATTGCTCAAATCAAAGCACTACATGATCTTTACTTTGAACCTGGAGTACTTGTTCAAAAAATGGCTCAAGATCTTTGTAAGATGATAAAAATTTGTTGAAGATGTATTGGTTGCTCCTTATTTTGGGCGACGTTGTCTCTCTCATCCAAAAATAAATAATCTAGAAATTTATACTTCATTTTGAGTCGTCCTGCGTATTTTGTAAAAGCTAAATATGGCAGGCGTTATCACGGTTATAAGTGACCAGACAATTATGGTCTAAAGACGATGATGACCAAGCAATGTTACTCTAGTGACGATAGTGATCATGGGGAAGTGGTAGCTATATGGAGGCCTAATCATGCATGAGCGAGTGCGTATGTGCATTCATGCAAACAAAAGAGTATGTTTCTGTATTGAGGACATAGGCAAGCATAGACTAAGTGACATAATGGTGCACATAGAAATAAGTTGATGTGCGTGCATGTGTGATTGGGTTCACCCACAGGTGCAACCGGGTTTGTGCATGTGTGTGCTTAGAATCATATGCATGTGTTGTGGTCGCGGTGGGCCACGACCCGAAGTAGATCAGGCCACATCATAGGTAGTGTGACAGACACGTGAGCTGGTGATGGGGTTGAGTTGGATCATGGTTGGTGGTTGGTTGTGTGTGTTTTATTCAGGTCGGGTGTCTGTTGATTTTTTTAACATGATTTAATGTAATGGATATATAATTTTGGTTTTGAAAATAACATCTTAATTTTAAAATATGAGACCAAATAGATCTCATTCTTGTAATAGTTTAGATAGATGAGCACGATACCACAAGTAATACACCACCCCGAGAGATGAGCATATTACTTGTCAGTAGGCTCGACCATTAAACTAAAGAATTCATGACATNCTTAATTTTGAAATATGAGACCAAATAGATCTTATTCTTGTAATAGTTTAGATAGATGAGCACGATACCACAAGTAATATACCATCCCGAGAGATGAGCATATTACTTGTCAGTAGGCTCGACCATTAAACTAAAGAATTCATGACATCCGTTTGATCTGCATATTTTGTGACTGAAAATTCCCCAATTGAATATCAATATTAGATACAGTTTATATTATCTGGGTTCTTAATTCTCTATAAGAGCAAACCCCTATAGTTAATTACATCTTAAATGACCGAAATCACTTAAAAAAACTCTCGATAAAGATCAGAGGATTTGTCTTCAAGAATTCAAAGTTGAGCTTTCACGGTTATTTGTAGGAAAGTTAAGTGAAAATGAATCAAATAGTAACAATTATTATCGGAGTCAAATGAGCGAGAAGTAGGGGATACCTCGGATCTTGAGGTGAACCTCAATAACTTTCCATGATGTCTTAATGTTTGGCCTTGTGTTTTAGAAATGAAATTATTTACTATTTGCTCCTATCATTTATTTGAAATTTGGCCTTACATTTGCATAACATAGTCATATAAATAGCCTAGAAAGATAAGAAGGTTTACATTGTACCTAACTAACAACCTCAATGTCCTAAAGAGTTTGAGCTTATATTACACAACACGATTGCGCAAAAGCCTAAAGATAGTGTGAGGATTTAGGTTGTACTAAATGAACAATATCAAAATCCTAAGGGTTTATATTATTAAGACTAAGGAAGGTTTAGTTACTCCTTTGCTTAAGACTTAAACACTTAAGACTAAAACAACATAAACACTTAAGACTTTTAGATTCATCCTTCGCTTCGTGTTTCACTACTTTTGAATAGTTCGAACGTTTATGATCAATTGACTATAACTCTTTCTAACCCTATAAAAGAAAAGTAGATTAATAGAAAAGATCCTAGGTTACTACAACATCTTATTTATTTATAACAGCCTTACAAAATAGCGTTAACACACCCTAATAATATGTAAAGTAAATCTAAGACAACATTTTGTATTTTATCTTTTAGCAGCCCTGCAAAATAGATTTAGTATACTTTTAATGTGAGAGGAATAAATGTATTTAGTTTGATTATTAATGAGTTAATTTAGGACAACCCACTCAATACGCCCATGACTTTCCATCGTCCTGAGGCTGTCAGGTTCCCTGATCTACTTATGTGGAGAGGCGGTCAAACCTACTCTGAACGGAAGATTCTTATCAACAATCATGGGTTGCGTCATCTAAGAGATCTTCGTAGATCCGAGTAGCAGGGTTAAAGTTGTGTTCAGTGATATTTGTTCATTAGGGTTTCATTTAAGTTTGTGTCTTTTTTGGATTTTAGGGGTTAAATTTTTTAGATTGCTTTGAACTTCTTAGCTGATTAAATTTTATGATTTATTTGTATTTTATTTTGGATTTTGAAATGACCTAGTCAAGATCCTATGGTTATGTCCTCCCGGGGTCATTGGGTTTGTGGTTTGATTAGTCACGCGTGACCGAAATGTACTTTGTTAGCAGTCATAGTTTGCCTCATTCAAAGTTCCTTCCCAAACTAGGTTGTGTTTTATAGTTGAAGTTTAAGTTTTAATGATTTTTAGGGTGTGANCGGTCAGGGATTTTAAACTAAGTTAATAATAATAATAATATTATAAAATATTATTTATTATTATAATTAACACTTAAATAGGTATTTTCCCCAAGGCGCGTCGTCGCAATAAAACGAACGTCCCCCCTAAGCAATATCAACATTCCGGACACATCGGCGCAGTCCGTTTCGTCGTCCGGAGTCGTCCGGGCAACCTCATCGCCGATCGGGCTAAAAACGCGTCGCGGTCCGAATCCCACAAAAATTTTGGCTTGAATTCGATTAAACAGGACGGCGGAGAGCGCAGCGGCAACAAATCAACGAGTAGAGTCAATCCTAAGACCGTCAGTCCTATAGGAATGCTCCCTGAGTTCCTTCGGAGTAGCCTTACCTGCTAAGCAATAGCAGTCAAGACTACTACATGGCACGTCAAGTCGAGCGAAACGGCTAGATCCTAGGCTTCTTCACTAGTTTTCTAGGAGTAGTCGACAGAAATATCCTACGGCTAGATCCTAGGCTATTAAGGAGGGGAAAACTACACCTCGACCGAAAGCGAGGTCAACAGTGCACTACTTCTATGTTCACGCTAATTGCTTGAGTTTGTGTTTGTATGTGCATAAAAAAATATGTTTTGAATGATGCTTAGAGTACTAAACTCGTTGCATGAAAAATTAAATTTGCCTTTGGCATCTACTTGTACGTGGTGTCTCCTCGAGCACCAACATTTGCGGTATCACCAAACACATTTGCCACCATATGTGTGTGGCTCATTACTTGTGTATCTTTGGTGAGTGATGGCTAGTAATGCTAGCCAGCCGATGTGCAAGTCTCCTAAACGGAGAACACGCTGCCTCACCTCTTATGGCATTACACATGAATGTTGTAAACATTTCACATTGTGCGCTTGATCTGGGTCACGCTCTAAAGCCACTGAACCCATTAAGTGCACAATATGTGCACTTATGTCACTTTGCATTTGTCACAAGATTGTCATTTGCATTTTGCATGATATTTAAATCGTCTTTCGATGCCCATCGTGATCATTTGTACCTCGCTCGAGCTGTCACGATGTGTTAAATATTTGTTGCATGATTATATGTTCATTGCCTTCGTGTCTTGTTGAGCGTCCATTGTTCGTTACGATGTTTTAACGAGTATTGCTTGCTCAGTAAATCTCGATGAGCAATACGAGTTATTGCATTAGGATCAACATACATATGACTGTGCTAAGGTTCTGAGGGCTCTAGCATATGCACATTGAATGTTACAGACCCTATTTAATAGTCCTAATTTTAAAATAAAAAATATATTTCTTTTCTCTATTTATAATTTCTGCATTATTTTAAAACTATGGAATTAGCAAAAACTATGTCATATATGAGGCTAACCCTTTTAAAACTCTCATTGGGTGACATAAATTAGACCCCTTGGTTCTTTAGGACGGGGCTAGTGTCAATGACCCCGTCAAAGTCATATGACAGCCTTCAACTCTGCACTACATATGTACTTAAATGTTGTGACTAGGACAATATTCGGTAGATGGTGTGTTAGGCTAGGGCTAGGATGCTTGTATAGTCTTTTTGATGTCTTAGTTATTTTTCTCTGCTTATTGTGCCCTGGTCAGACATCCTTTTAATTACTGCATTTGTGTGTTTACTGGGTGTGGACTTGTGCATTAGTATATTATGACGATTTTCCTTGTAGGGATCCATGCCTAAAAATAGATAAAAAGGAAAGAGCAAGTAATGATTTAAAGGCTAATACTTTCTACAGGTGCTGCCAAGCGCTCCTCCCTCCAGACATGGCTCATTTTGCATTGCATGAAAATATCTTGTGCTAATCTTTTGCGTAGTAGGTAGAGTATTTTTTTAGACTTTTACATGTAATTTTGTTTAGAGTACTTACGGATTTGTCAGTTTTTATTTTCGCTCCGACACATGCTTTTAAATGCCGTGCGGGTTTGAAGGTTTTGGTAGTTCAAATAATCAAGCTTGTCATCGAAAATAGTGAACCTCCTTGAAAGGTAGATATATAACTTTACAATAGGTTTGATTAAACTAAGAAAACAATGGATATCTGCACTAGTCTGCGGTTTAAACCCGACAGATCATTTCCCTAATTAAATCTCAAGGCTAGATAGAGTTTAGATTAATTATGGGGTCTTCTTTTTCCTGTAAGAGCAAACTCAAATAGTTAATTACATTTTAAGCGACCAAAGTTATTTAGAAAACTCTTGATTAAGACTGCAGTTTCATTTTCAAGAAATTTCTAAGTTTAGGCTTCCACGATTTAAGATTGGATTTTCAAATGGGAAAGGCTCAAAAGTTGAACTGTTGTTAACGGAAACCAAAAGAGAAAAAGTAGGGAACGCTTGGAGTTACCGAGGCGATCTCCGTAGTATCCCATACCATCTTATTATTTGTCTTTTGACATTTTTGGAGAAACATTTTAATTTTTCATCATGATATTTTATTTGAGCGTTATGACTTATATTGTATGACATGCAATCATGCAAGAGCCTAAATGTGAGGATTTCGTAACTAGACATGTGAGCTCGGAGTCCTAGGGTGCAGTTCACTGAGAGAAGTGAAACTTTGGAACCCTAACCTAAGAGAAGGGAAACATGGAATGCAATGGACTTACAACCCTCCCTATAAATGGCTGCCATCTAAACCATCTAATCACATTCAAAACCATGTATGGTCGGTCTCAGTGATGCAAAATGGGGTAGGTTGTTATTTATTAGGGTAGTAGGTCTTACGACTTGATTAGAAATTAAGTTGCCCAGGTATGCATAATGTCCTAAGACTAATATAGACATATTTTAAAATTTTAAATTTAAATCTTTTATACCTCAACACACTCAAAGGTTTAATTTTAATAAAATTGAGTGCATCGAAGCAAGCTGCGTAATGGGTTATGCAAATCCTTGATGATGAATGCTTTGAAGGTCTATTCAATAAGGTCAATTAGTATGCATGGGTAGAACTCACTTTATATGGTAGTGATTCTCATGAGTCAAATCACCCCTTCTCGTGCAATGAGTGAGGACCTGAAGACAAGGAATATGAGTAATATGTTCTGCATATGTCTGCAGATCATGTTATTGTTCATATTTCTAATGAAAAGGGATTTTTACTCAATTTTATTTAGTGTCAATCAAGGTTATTTGGATGTATGATTTATCTATGGCTATGAATGAAGTGATTTATGTGGTTTAGTTTTGGTTATGAGTTTTGTTTTGAAAAGTTAAGTTGAAGTTGTTTAGGTTGGGGTAGAAGGTTTAGTTATTAAGTAAGCCTACCAGTAATAAGTGAAAGACAGAAATGTAGATATTGACCTATAATTTGAGCAGACATATCGAATGAATTTAGACAAACTGATTGTATGGTACCAACCCTAACTTATGTCAGACTCGTCAACTGACATTGTTCGAACTACAATTGATGGTTTAGTTGAGATTCATCATTCGTTTCGTGTTTCACTACTTTTGGATAGTTCGAACGTTTATAATCAATTGACTATAACTCTTTCTTACCCTATAAAAGAAAAGGAGATTAAGAGAAACGATCCTAGGTTGCAACAACATCTTATTTATTTATAACAGCCTTACAAAATAGAGTTAACACACCCTAATAATATGTAAAGTAAATCTAAGACAATATTTTGTATTTTATCTTTTAGCAGCCCGGCAAAACAGATTTAGTATACTTTTAATGTGAGGAATAAATGTATTTAGTTTGATTATTAATGAGTTAATTTAGGACAACCCACTCAATACGCCCATGACTTTCCATCGCCCTGAGGCTGTCAGGTTCCCTGTTCTACTTATGTGGAGAGGCGGTCAAGCGTACTCTGAACGGAAGATTCTTGTCAACAATCATGAGCTGCGTCATCTAAGAGATCTTCGTAGATCCGAGTAGCGGGGTTAAGGTTGCGTTCAGTGATATTTGTTCATTAGGGTTTCATTTAAGTTTGTCTTTTTTGGATTTTAGGAGTTAAATTTTTTAGATTGCTTTGAACTTCTTAGCTGATTAAATTTTGTGATTTATTTGTATTTTATTTTGGATTTTGAAATGACCCAGACAATATCCTATGGTTATGTCCTCCCCGGGTCATTGGGTTTGTGGTTTGATTAGTCACGAGTGATCGAAAGGTACTTTGTTAGCAGCCATAGTTTGCCTCCTTCAAAGTTCCTTCCCAAACTAGGTTGTGTTTTATAGTTGAAGTTTAAGTTTTAATGATTTTTAGGGTGTGATTTATGTTATGTATTTTATGTTTATTACTAACTTTGCATTTCAACCCATTTTGTCTCCAGGTGTATTTTTAATTCAAGTGTGATTTTATTCTCTTATAGGAGGTCAAAACACTCTTTAACTTAGTTCATTAGCTCAAATTGGTTTAAGCAAATATGGGTTGACCTAGGTTTAATTTAAATTGATTTGGGTTTGCCCAGGTTAAGCCAGGTTGATCCAAGTTGGATTTAATTTAGTTTGGGTTAGCCCATGTTAGGTTAGGTTGACCCAGGTTTGATTTAAGTTTAATTTGGGTTAAGTCAAACCAAAGTTATGTTAGACTTGAACTAAGTTTAGGTTTAATTAAGTCAAATATAGGTTAAGTAAGACTTGAATTAGGTATATTTTTGTTTGGGTTAGCCCGGGTATGAGTGTTATTATTTAACAAAGAATGTTGCATTTCATGGTCAGGACGAAACACTTTCAGCTAAGTTTTCATTTCATACGTTCACTCATAGAAGATGATCAATTATCTTTGGAGAAGATGCATCCAACTCAGAATTCTACAAACAGGTTGAGAAAGATTGTAATAATTGAGAAAATAAAGTTATGCTCGGCTTAAGTTAGAGGTCATGAAGGTTGAGAGAGGGTTGAGCCACACTACACTTCATTACTATGAGGATGTTACAGTTTTAAAGAGGCGGAATTGGTTTATATCTATCTTTAAGTGGGTGATTGTTATTATGTGGAGTCTGATTGTGTTGATCAATTATTTCCTCATAGCCCTTAGTTTCATCTTTGACAGTGAGTTTGTGAGAGGGGTATGCGTGCGGTGGGGTTGAGGGGTGAGGAGCTCGTCCTTCTTTTGGGTTTGGGGACACTGCCCACAAAAATTTTGTTTTTTGTTTATTCTCTACAGGGCGTCGTAGCGCCCTGATGCTTGGAACCTGAAAGCGTGACTCTCCATAGCCAGGAAGGCCCGCCGCAACGCATAAGCCAGGTACATATACAGGTCCAAAGAGTGCTCGACACCTTAGTGCCTGAAGGACTATGCTCCAGAGTCAGGAGGGGGCATCACAGTGCCCAAATGCAGCGCCAATAATTGCATTCAGGTAGTTCTAGGCTTAAATTTCGTCTCTGTTGTGGGATGTGTGTGTTGAATTTGGATTTTAAGATCTTCTCTCGTGCAAAAGAAAGAAATGAGTGTTATTAGCTTGAGTGTCTTATAATCTGTACAATTCTTCTCATTTTTCATAGCGGATTACTTGGTATGGTGCGACTGCATGGTTTTTTCCTGTCTTCGGGTTTTTCTACGATAAATCTTGATTGTCTTTGTATTTTCTATGATTTCTTGTTTTGTGTGCTTCTGCTCTATGCTTTGCTTTAGATCGCTTGAATCGGTTTTTTGTGTTTCTTCCCTTACATCTTTGATCTATATATCATTGAACTTACACCAACCATACGACCTTCATTTGAGAAAGAAACAATGAGTGAGTTGAGACATCTGACTCATTATTTGAGGTCACACATAAACCTTTGGTGCGATGCCTCAAGGAAGCTCCTTCAAAGATTGTTTTCTTCATTCTCAATGTTTTTGATACCGCTTGGACCATCTTGGTTCATTATTACTAGATGCGTATTATAACAATAATAGACCAAAAATTCCCTCTTACACCACCCATATATCATTATTTTTAGGAGGTTTTTAACCATCAACAATTTTTGATATTGTGACCGGTTATCACTTGAAGATAGAACTTTCACTTGAACCATCAACAATTTTTTAGTCATGGTTGAAATAGAACTTTCACTTGAAGATTCTACGGAGCCTTTTTTTTTTTTTTTTTTGGATATTGAACAACAACCAAGCGAGTGAGCAATTCTCCATTGGAAACTATTTATGCCACTCTTGGTTAGAAAAGTCAANCTTGTCCTTCTTTTGGGTTTGGGGACACTGCCCACAAAAATTTTGTTTTTTGTTTATTCTCTACCGGGCGCCGTAGCGCCCTAATGCTTGGAACCTGAAAGCGTGACTCTCCATAGCTAGGAAGGCCTCCGCAACGTTTAAGCCAGGTACATATACAGGTCCAGAAACAGAGTGCTCGACACCTTAGTGCGTGAAGGACTATGCTCCAGAGTCAGGAGGGGGCATCGTAATGCCCAAATGCAGCGCCAGTAATTGCATTCGGGTAGTTCTAGGCTTAAATTGCGTCTTTGTTGTGGGATGTGTGCGTTGAATTTGGATTTTAAGATCTTCTCTCGTGCAAAAGAGAGAAATGAGTGTTATTAGCTTGAGTGTGTTATAATTTGTACAATTCTTCTCATTTTTCATAGTGGATTACTTGGTATGGTGCGACTGCATGGTTTTTTCCTGTCTTCGGGCTTTTCTACGATAAATCTTGATTGTCTTTGTATTTTTTATGATATCTTGTTTTGTGTGCTTCTGCTTTATGCTTTGCTATAGATCGCTTGAATCGGTTTTTTGTGTTTCTTCCCTTACATCTTTGATCTATATTTCATTGAACTTACACCAACCATACGACCTTCATTGGAGAAAGAAACAATGAGTGAGTTGAGACATCTGACTCATTATTTGAGGTGACACAAACCTTTGGTGCGATGCCTCAAGGAAGCTCCTTCGAAGATTGTTTTCTTCATTCTCAGTGTTTTTGATACTGCTTGGACCATCCTGGTTCATTATTACTAGATGCGTATTATAACAATAATAGACGAAAAATTCCTTCTTACGCCACTCATATATCATTATTTTTAGGAGGTTTTTAACCATACAAAATTTTTTATATTGTGACCGGTTATCAGTCATGGTTGAAATAGAACTTTCACTTGAAGATTCTACGGAGCCTTTTTCTTTTTGGATATTGAACAACAACCAAGTGAGCGAGCAATTCTCCATTGGAAACTATTTATGCCACTCTTGGTTAGAAAAGTCAAGAGTGCATTATAGTCANCCACGTAAGGACATAATGGTGCACATAGAAATAAGTTGATGTGCGTGCATGTGTGATTGGGTTCACCCACGGGTGCAACCGGGTTTGTGCATGTGTGTGCTTAGGATCATATGCATGTGTTGTGGTCGCGGTGGGCCACGACCCGAAGTAGATCAGGCCACATCATAGGTAGTGTGACAGACACGTGAGCTGGTGATGGGGTTGAGTTGGATCATGGTTGGTGGTTGGTTGTGTGTGTTTTATTCAGGTCGGGTGTCTGTTGATTTTTTTAACATGATTTAATGTAATGGATATATAATTTTGGTTTTGAAAATAACATCTTAATTTTAAAATATGAGACCAAATAGATCTCATTCTTGTAATAGTTTAGATAGATGAGCACGATACCACAAGTAATACACCACCCCGAGAGATGAGCATATTACTTGTCAGTAGGCTCGACCATTAAACTAAAGAATTCATGACATCCGTTTGATCTGCATATTTTGTGACCGAAAATTCTCCAATTGAATATCAATATTAGATACAGTTTATATTATCTGGGTTCCTAATTCTCTATAAGAGCAAACCCTTATAGTTAATTATATCTTAAATGACCGAAATCACTTAAAAAAATTCTCGATAAAGATCAGAGGATTTGTCTTCAAGAATTCAAAGTTGAGCTTTCACGGTTATTTGTAGGAAAGTTAAGTGAGAATGAATCAAATAGTAACAATTATTATCGGAGTCAAATGAGCAAGAAGTAGGGGATGCCTCGGATCTTGAGGTGAACCTCAATAACTTTCCATGATGTCGTAATGTTTGGCCTTGTGTTTTAGAAATGAAATTATTTACTATTTGCTCCTATCATTTATTTGAAATTTGGCCTTACATTTGCATAACACAGTCATATAAATAGCCTAAAAAGATAAGGTTTACATTGTACCTAACTAACAACCTCAATGTCCTAAAAGAGTTTGAGCTTATATTACACAACACGATTGTGCAAAGGCATAAAGATAGTGTGAGGATTTAGGTTGTACTAAATGAACAATATCAAAATCCTAAGGGTTTATATTATTAAGACTAAGGAAGGTTTAGTTATTCCTTTGCTTAAGACTTAAACACTTAAGACTAAAACAACATAAACACTTAAGACTTTTAGATTCATCCTTCACTTCGTGTTTCACTACTTTTGAATAGTTCGAACGTTTATGATCAATTGACTATAACTCTTTCTAACCCTATAAAAAAAAAGTAGATTAATAGAAAATATCCTAGGTTACTACAACATCTTATTTATTTATAACAGCCTTACAAAATAGAGTTAACACACCCTAATAATATGTAAAGTAAATCTAAGACAACATTTTGTATTTTATCTTTTAGCAGCCCTGCAAAATAGATTTAGTATACTTTTAATGTGAGAGGAATAAATGTATTTAGTTTGATTATTAATGAGTTAATTTAGGACAACCCACTCAATACGCCCATGACTTTCCATCGTCCTGAGGCTGTCAAGTTCCCTGATTTACTTATATGGAGAGACGGTCAAGCCTACTCTGAACGGAAGATTCTTATCAACAATCATGGGTTGCGTCATCTAAGAGATCTTCGTATATCCGAGTAGCAGGGTTAAAGTTGTGTTCAGTGATATTTGTTCATTAGGGTTTCATTTAATTTTGTGTCTTTTTTGGATTTTAGGGGTTAATTTTTTTAGATTGCTTTGGATTTCTTAGCTGATTAAATTTTATGATTTATTTGTATTTTATTTTGGATTTTGAAATGACCCAGTCAAGATCCTATGGTTATTTCCTCCCGGGGTCATTGGGTTTGTGGTTTGATTAGTCACGCATGACCGAAAGGTACTTTGTTAGCTGTCATAGTTTGCCTCGTTCAAAGTTCCTTCCCAAACTAGGTTGTGTTTTGTAGTTGAAGTTTAAGTTTTAATGATTTTTAGGGTGTGATTTATGTTATGTATTTTATGTTTATTACTAACTTTGCATTTCAACCCATATTGTCTCCGGGTGTATTTTTAAGTCAAGTGTGATTTTATTCTCTTATAGGAGGTCAAAACACTCTTTAACTTAGTTCATTAGTTCAAATTGGTTTAAGCAAATTTGGGTTGACCTAGGTTTAATTTAAATTGGTTTGGGTTTGCCTAGGTTAAGCCAGGTTGATCCAAGTTGGATTTAATTTAGTTTGGGTTAGCCCATGTTAGGTTAGGTTGACCCAGGTTTGATTTAAGTTTAATTTGGGTTAAGTCAAACCAAAGTTATGTTAGACTTGAACTAAGTTTAGGTTTAATTAAGTCAAATATAGGTTAAGTAAAACTTGAATTAGGTATATTTTTGTTTGGGTTAGCCCGGGTATGAGTGTTATTCATTTAACAAAGAATGTTGCATTTCATCTTAGGACGAAATACTTTCAGCTACGTTTTCATTTCATACGTTCACTCATAGAAGATGATCAATTATCTTTGGAGAAGATGCATCTAACTCAGAATTCTACAAACAGGTTGAGAAAGATTGTAATAGTTGAGAAAATAAAGTTATGTTTGGCTTAAGTTAGAGGTCATGAAGGTTGAGAGAGGGTTGAGCCACACTACACTTCATTACTATGAGGATGTAACAATTTTAAAGAGGCGGAATTGGTTTATATCTGTCTTTAAGTGAGAGATTTTTATTATGTGGAGTCTGATTGTGTTGATCAATTATTTCCTTATAGCCCTTAGTTTCATCTTTGACAGTGAGTTTGTGNATTGAGAAAGTAAAGTTATGTTTGGCTTAAGTTAGAGGTCATGAAGGTTGAGAGAGGGTTGAGCCACACTGCACTTCATTACTATGAGGATGTAACAGTTTTAAAGGGGCGGAATTGGTTTATATCTGTCTTTAAGTGAGAGATTTCTATCATGTGGAGTCTGATTGTGTTGATCAATTATTTCCTTATAGCCCTTAGTTTCATCTTTGACAGTGAGTTTGTGAGAGGGGTTTGCGTGTGGTGGGGTTGAGGGGTGAGGAGCTCGTCCTTCTTTTGGGTTTGGGGACACTGCCCACAAAAATTTTGTTTTTTGTTTATTCTCTACAGGGCGTCGTAGCCCCCTGATGCTTGGAACCTGAAAGCGTGACTCTCCATAGCCAGGAAGGCCCGCCGCAACGCATAAGCCAGGTACATATACAGATCCAAAGAGTGCTCGACACCTTAGTGCCTGAAGGACTATACTCCAGAGTCAGGAGGGGGCATTGCAGTGCCCAAATGCAGCGCTGTTGACCTCACTTTTGGTTGAGGTCTAGAAATTTCTTTAGTAGCCTAGGTCTAGCCATAGGACTTTCNGTCCAAAGAGTGCTCGACACCTTAGTGCCTGAAGGACTATGCTCCAGAGTCAGGAGGGGGCATCACAGTGCCCAAATGCAGCGCCAATAATTGCATTCAGGTAGTTCTAGGCTTAAATTTCGTCTCTGTTGTGGGATGTGTGTGTTGAATTTGGATTTTAAGATCTTCTCTCGTGCAAAAGAAAGAAATGAGTGTTATTAGCTTGAGTGTCTTATAATCTGTACAATTCTTCTCATTTTTCATAGCGGATTACTTGGTATGGTGCGACTGCATGGTTTTTTCCTGTCTTCGGGTTTTTCTACGATAAATCTTGATTGTCTTTGTATTTTCTATGATTTCTTGTTTTGTGTGCTTCTGCTCTATGCTTTGCTTTAGATCGCTTGAATCGGTTTTTTGTGTTTCTTCCCTTACATCTTTGATCTATATATCATTGAACTTACACCAACCATACGACCTTCATTTGAGAAAGAAACAATGAGTGAGTTGAGACATCTGACTCATTATTTGAGGTCACACATAAACCTTTGGTGCGATGCCTCAAGGAAGCTCCTTCAAAGATTGTTTTCTTCATTCTCAATGTTTTTGATACCGCTTGGACCATCTTGGTTCATTATTACTAGATGCGTATTATAACAATAATAGACCAAAAATTCCCTCTTACACCACCCATATATCATTATTTTAAGGAGGTTTTTAACCATCAACAATTTTTGATATTGTGACCGGTTATCACTTGAAGATAGAACTTTCAAGTGATAGAACTTTCACTTGAATCATCAACAATTTTTTAGTCATGGTTGAAATAGAACTTTCACTTGAAGATTCTACGGAGCCTTTTTTTTTTGGATATTGAACAACAACCAAGCGAGTGAGCAATTCTCCATTGGAAACTATTTATGCCACTCTTGGTTAGAAAAGTCAAGAGTGCATTATAGTCATAATTTAAATAGATTT
>JXCR01134699.1:57394-82764 GCA_002079205.1 Phalaenopsis hybrid cultivar
AGCCTCACCCTCAATTCTTGTGTTCATCCTTCGGGATAGATATAAAATTTGAGGTAAAGCGCTCTTTCATTTAAACTATGAAAATTATGGGTCAGTTTGACTTCATCTTTTTCAAAAATATAAAAATTTTTAAAGCGTCCTTCCGAAGCGGGCAACGGGATTTCAATTCCGATGACCGACAGCTTCTTACGGGCAAACCTCACACCAAAAATAGTGCCGACAAGCGCCAATAATTGCATTCAGGCAGTTCTAGGCTTAAATTTCGTCTTTGTTGTGGGATGTGTGCGTTGAATTTGGATTTTAAGATCTTCTCTCGTGCAAAAGAAAGAAATGAGTGTTATTAGCTTGAGTGTCTTATAATCTGTACAATTCTTCTCATTTTTCATAGCGGATTACTTGGTATTGTGCGACTGTATGGTTTTTTCCTGTCTTCGGGTTTTTCTACAATAAATCTTGATTGTCTTTGTATTTTTTATGATTTCTTGTTTTGTGTGCTTCTGCTCTATGGTTTGCTTTAGATTGCTTGAATCGGTTTTTTGTGTTTCTTCCCTTACATCTTTGATCTATATATCATTGAACTTACACCAACCATANCTGTAGTTGATTACATGGGTCGTATTTGGTGGCTAAAACTGTCATAATTGGCTACCATAGGTGTAGTTAGCCTACGACGGCCGTTAGGGGTGATTGAAAATTACTAGAAATCTTTGATTTTGCAATTCTCTTTAAGAGTTTTATTTTAGTTGTCAGCTTACGTTTCTCTTCCACTCCCATTTCAAGTGAAAAATAAGGGGTCTATTAATAGGTTTTGATATGACATTTTGGTAAATTTAGTCAATCTCCAAATCACTCGATCGAATGGTCCAGATTAATTCTTCCGATCGCCGGTTTTTTTTTCAACATATAAGTGCCTTATTGACCTTAAAATTAAATGATATTGGGCTTGTTGGATTCCCCTTGTTAATCCGCTTGATTTTACTATANGATTAATTCTTCTGATCGCCGGTTTTTTTTTCAACATATAAGTGCCTTATTGAACTTAAAATTAAATGATATTGGGCTTGTTGGATTCCCCTTGTTAATCCGCTTGATTTTACTATAAGCATACTAAATTTTGAGATCGTTTGGTCTTCCAATTAATGCAACAAAGCCTTCAACTACACTTCCAAGCGTTTGATCTAGGCTTATTTGGACTCGGATTGGATCACTTTCAGTGTCAATGGACTCGTATTGTTGAGATGTTTAGTTTAAATATAAATTTGTTGAAATAAGAGCTTTCGTCATGGTTGAAATAGAACTTTCACTTGAAGATTCTACGGAGCCTTTTTTTTTTGGATATTGAACAACAACCNCGATTGGATCACTTTCAGTGTCAATGGACTCGTATTGTTGAGATGTTCAGTTTAAATATAAATTTGTTGAAATAAGAGCTTTCATCATGGTTGAAATAGAACTTTCACTTGAAGATTCTACGGAGCCTTTTTTTTTTGGATATTGAACAACAACCAAGCGAGCGAGCAATTCTCCATTGGAAACTATTTATGCCACTCTTGGTTAGAAAAGTCAAGAGTGCATTATAGTCATAATTTAAATAGATTTGAGGGACCCCTTTATCTCTAATAGTGGTTCATCCTTTTCTCTTCTTTTGTGGATGATTTACCCGTGTTAGACTTTGTGGACTTGCAGAATCATTTTGTCATTCATGTAATTGTTGTTTTCTATGACAGATCCTTCATGATTTATGGGGCATCCTTGACAACTATAAATTTAAATGGTCACTCATGTAGCTCGAAAACCAACTTGATTGGACTAGATCATTTTTTAAGGGGCCATNATAGTGGTTCATCCTTTTCTCTTCTTTTGTGGATGATTTACCCATGTTAGATTTTGTGGACTTGCATAATCATTTTGTCATTCATGTAATTGCTGCTTTCTATGACAGATCCTTCATGACTTATGGGGCATCCTTGACANCAGAATCATTTTGTCATTCATGTAATTGCTGCTTTCTATGATAGATCCTTCATGACTTATGGGGCATCCTTGACAACAATAAATTTAAATGGTCACTCATGTAGCTCGAAAACCAACTTGATTGGACTAGATCATTTTTTAAGGGGCCATTTGGGACTATTTTTATTTTTTGTTTTTAATTATTTTATTTTGTTTATGTTTTATTTCGGCATAAAATATATTTGTTAGTGGTGTTTGTTTGTAAAAACACTCAAAATATATAAATATTGTTTTGAGTATTTTGAAAAATAAGTTAATTTGTTTTAGAAAATAAAATTAAAAATGTTTATAAAATGTATCAAAGAAACATGTTCTTAAAAATAAAAGCAAAAGCAAAAACAAAAATAAAAACAAAAAACAAAATTGATCCTAAACAGGCTGTAAGTTTACTGTTTCCTTTTTTTTTTCTACCTTTCTTTAGGTTGGGTGTAGCAAAGCTGGAATTAATATCAAATTTCTTTCAATGTATGTGTGTCTTGCTAAAGAGTTTATAGTAGTTGCATACGTATATTAACTCGGTTAAAAATCAGTTGAATAATCGGCATTATATTTTATACATTTGCATTCTCATTTCAAGTGTATTCATTTTTGTTGCATACTAAAAAATTCTCAATGACAAAAAAATCTTTAGCCTTAGTATAATTTCTCAACACACCTATAGATAAAAGTATAAGATAACAATAATTTTTATGTGAAATGATTCAAGAAAGGAAAAGAATCACNTAGAATCATTTTGTCATTCATGTAATTGCTGCTTTCTATGACAGATCCTTCATGACTTATGGGGCATCCTTGACAACAATAAATTTAAATGGTCACTCATGTAGCTCGAAAACCAACTTGATTGGACTAGATCATTTTTTTAAAGGGCCATTTGGTACTATTTTTATTTTTTATTTTTAATTATTTTATTTTGTTTATGTTTTATTTCGGAATAAAATATATTTGTTAGTGGTGTTTGTTGTAAAAACACTCAAAATATATAAATATTGTTTTGAGTATTTTGAAAAATAAGTTAATTTGTTTTAGAAAATAAAATTAAAAATGTTTATAAAATGTATCAAAGAAACATGCTCTTAAAAATAAAAGTAAAAGCAAAAACAAAAATAAAAATAAAAAGCAAAATTGATCCTAAACAGGCTGTAAGTTTACCGTTTCCTTTTTTTTTCCTACCTTTCTTTAGGTTGGGTGTAGCAAAGCTGGAATTAATATCAATTTTCTTTCAATGTATGTGCGTCTTGCTAAAGAGTTTATAGTAGTTGCATACGTATATTAACTCGGTTAAAAATCAGTTGAATAATCGGCGTTATCTTTTATACTGAATGACAAAATGATTCTCATTTCAAGTGTATTCATCTTTGTTGCGTACTAAAAAATTCTCGACGACAAAAAAAATCTTTAGCCTTGGTATAATTTCTCAGCACACCTATAGATAAAAGTATAAGATAACAAGAATTTTTATGTGAAATGATTCAAGAAAGGAAAAGAATCACAGGATTTGTCCCAATCAAAGTAATATATTAGAAAAGTAAAATTATTGATCAATTATTCTTTTGAATAGGGAAAATGTGATTACAAAATTACGTTGAAATCACATTTTTTTGAAATAATCAAATAAATACAATCATATAGGATAGTTGGAACTACAAGAACTATAGTTAGTAATTACAACAATTGTAGGTGGTAGCTACAAAAACTGTAGTTGATTACATGGGTCGTATTTGATGGCTAAAACTGTCATAATTGGCTACCACAGGTGTAGTTAGCCTACAACGGTCGTTAGGGGTGATAAAAAATTACTAGAAATATTTGATTTTGCAATTCTCTTTAAGAGTTATATTTTAGTTGTCAGATCACATTTCTTTTCCACTCCCCTTTCAAGTGAAAAACAGGGGTCTATTAATAGGTTTTGAGATGACATTTTGGTAAATTTAGTCAATCTCCAAATCACTCGATCGGATGGTCCACATTAATTCTTCTGATCGTCAGTCTTTTTTTCAACATATAAGTGTCTTATTGACCTTAAAATTAAATGATATTGGGCTTGTTGGATTCCCCTTGTTAATCCGCTTGATTTTACTATAAGCATACTAAATTTTGAGATCGTTTGGTCTTCCAATTAATGCAACAAAGCCTTCAACTACACTTCCAAGCGTTTGATCTAGGCTTATTTGGACTCGGATTGGATCATTTCAGTTTCAATGAACTCGTATTGTTGAGATGTTCAGTTTAAATATAAATTTGTTGAAATAAGAGCTTTTGACGATCTTGAGTTTGAATTTGGAATATCTTTTACCAAAATGCATCGAGATTCGTGCCTCATCATATAAATTTCTTGGTGATATATAATTCTTAAATTAATTTACATTTGCCCCACATCACAAATAAATTAAGAGGCAATTACATACATACCATCCAATTTCTACGTATTTTCTTATCTAACACCTAAACCTTACTTCCAACATTTATTCCACCCAAAATTTCATCACATACCATTAGAAGATGATGCAGAATGTAAAAATTGAAGTTTAGATATTAGACATGAAAATACTTCGGAATTAAGTGGTATGTATGCAAATCTTCCATAAATTTATGTTGGAGCTGCGTCATTCTTGTAGACCTTCATCTGATAGGGTTGGTTTGCTTGTCAATAAATGATTCTATATATCAAAATTCTTGGGAAATTAAATGATTACACTGTTTCCTTCATTTCCTGCTTGTAGAAGAATAGTTTTAGAGAACAAAATCTCTGCTGATTTATTTTTGTCTATCCATTTTGGTGTATCTAATTTGACGCAACAGGATTAGCTGCCGGGGATTTTGATGGTCAGTCAAAAGCCTACTCATACATGTCTGCCTCAACATGGTAATGATTTCAAGTTTTCCTGCAAACACAAATAATTGTCATATCGTTCTAATTGTCTTCTTCCATTGAACTTAGCCATCTTCTGAATCTGCATATATAATGGTTTTTTTGCATCAAAGTAGCCTAACGTATTATTTGTTTAAAAAAAAGGGGAAAAAGAAACAAACATATGACCTTGGGGCCTGTTGGCGCCACATTTTTTCGCGCGGTGCGGCCCCAAAGAGTACATTTTTTTTGTCCGTTTGAAAATATGCGGCACAGTGGCCTTTTTAAAAAATTCGGGCGAAAGGTTGGCCGCGGGGCCCTGCGGCCAGCGTTTCGTATTAATTTCTCACCTATCTTTTACTATCCTACCACCTCTCTCCTCTCTCTTCGACCAAACTTCTCTCTCGTCACCCTAATGGTAAGATTTCCACTCGCCTCCTCATGTCCGATCTGCGGGTTGTGCTTCGTCTTTACTTGCTTCTTTGCTCTACCTATACTCTTTTTCCCTTGTCATTGCTTGGCTCCTTTGTTCTCCCTCAGCCCACGGTATTCTCTACCACTATTCTCTGGCATTCTGATTTTGTGATGGTTTTCTGTGCTCTATTCGATCGTTGATTTTCGCCTGGTTGTTCGCTACTGTTGGATTTTGCAATTTATGTGATTTAGGTTTTTTGCAATTCATGCAATTTTGCATTGGTGTTGGATTTTCTTTATTGTTGACGGGGTGATGACTTTTACTGTGAATTGGGTGGGTGTTGTGGTGGTTTTGGTTGTGTTGTAGGGAGAAGTACTTGTGCAGTGTTTGTGATGTGGTGATGACTACTTGTATTGTGGGTTATGGTAGCTCTGTTGGATATTTGTGGTGTGGTGGCTGTGGGTTGGGTGGTTGTGATGTTCTTTATGTTGTGGTAACTGTGGGTTGTGTGCTGATGTATTTTTAGGTGGTTGTGGTGTGTTGGTTGTGGGTTGGGTGGCTGTGGTGCTGCGTCTTGTGGCCGTGGGATGTGTGTGGGGGTATGGTTGGGTATTTGTGGTGTGGTGGTTGTTGGTCGGGTGGATGTGTTGTGGGTTGTGGCGGCCGTGCTATTGGTTATGGTGCAAGCTATTTTCAAAAATCAATAAACAAACATCCGGCTGCACAGACCCTTTAAGCTACCAGACATCACTAGGCTTGAGGTATTCAAAGGAGGATTAGTTAAATAGTTAAATGAGATAAGAAAACACATAAACCAATTAAACCAGTTGTTTGCTAAACTAAGGAACTATGGCTTAGTTTTAAGATGTAAATTTTGTCGGATCAGAGTTAAATATAAGCAATATATATATANCTTCATTTCCAGCTTGTAGAAGAATAATTTTAGAGAACAAAATCTGTGCTTATATATTTTTGTCTATCCATTTTGGTGTATCTAATTTGACGCAACAGGATTAGCTGCCGGGGATTTTGATGGTCAGTCAAAAGCCTACTCATACATGTCTGCCTCAACATGGTAATGATTTTAAGTTTTCCTGCAAACACAAATAAGTGTCATATTGTTCTAATTGTCTTCATCCATTGAACTTAGCCATCTTCTGATCTGCATATATAATGGTTTTTTTGCATCAAAGTAGCCTAACGTATTATTTGTTTACTTATTTTTATACATGAAAAGAGAAAGAAAAAGAAACAAACAGATGACTTAGGGGCCTTTTGGCGCCGCATTTTTTCGCGCGGTGCGGCCCCAAAGAGTACATTTATTTTGTCCGTTTGAAAAATGCGGCACAGTGGCCTTTTTAAAAAATTCGGGCGAAATGTTGGCCACGGGGCCCTGTGGCCAACGTTTCGTATTAATTTCTCACCTATCTTTTACTACCCTACCCCCTCCCTCCTCTCTCTATGACCAAACTTCTCTCTCGTCACCCTAATGGTAAGATTTCCACTTGCCTCCTCTTGTCTGATCCGCAGGTTGTGCTTCGTCTTTGCTTGCTTCTTTGCTCTACCTATACTCTTTTTTCCTCGTCATTGCTTGGCTCCTTTGTTCTCCCTCAGCCCACGGTATTCTCTACCACTATTCTTTGACATTATGATTTTGCGATGGTTTTCTGAGCTCTATTCGGTCCTTGATTTTCTCCTGGTTGTTCGCTACAGTTGGATTTTGCAATTTATGTGATTTGTGTTGTGGTTGTGATGTGGTGATGACTACTTGTATTTTGGGTTATGGTAGCTTTGTTGGATGTTTGTGGTGTGGTGTGGTGTGGTGTGGGTTGGGTGGTTGTGATGTTTCTTATGGTGTGGTGACTGTGGGTTGTGTGCGGATGTGTTTTTAGGTGGTCGTGGTGTGGTGATTGTGGGTTCTGGTGTGGTGGCTATGGTGCTGCGTTTTGTTGCTGTGGGATGTGTGTAGAGGTATGGTTGGGTTGTGGTGTGGTGGCTGTTAGTTGGGTGGATGTGTTGTGGGTTGTGGTGGCCGTGCCGTTGGTTACGGTGCAGCTATTTTCAAAAATCAATAAACAAACATCCGGCCTGACAGACCCTTTAAGCTACAAGACTTCACTAGGCTTGAGGTAAATGAGATAAGAAAGCACATAAATCAATTAAACCAGTTGTTTGCTAAACTAAGGAACTATGGCTTAGTTTTAAGATATAAATTTTGTTGGATCAGAGTTAAATATAAGCAAAAAAAGATTGTTTGCAGATATAATGGGCTTAAGTGGGTCCATGCTCGAACCAAACATGTTAAGAGTTTGGTTAATAGGTAACGTCAGTGTTATGCATGCTAAGCATATGTTGTAAAGTGAACACATGCATCTTTGTGGTTACAGTGCTAAATTAAGGATATTGCGTATATAATGCATCCCTTCCTCTATATATGTTTATAATTCTCCAAACTAGGAAAGGAAATACCTTTATTTTAATTTTTTTTTTTTCATGACAAGGAAAATAATGAAGTTAAATGCTGTAAAAAAATAGTCAACCTTAATTTTGACTAAATGCTTAGTTCTAGTTGTGCATTCTACAAGCAAAATTTTAAATATAGTATTTTCTAAGAATTTATTATTTTAAATGACCCCTAAAAAATAAAATTGTCTAAATAGATCAAGTTGTTATGTTATCAAGTGATTTTGTCATGTCAGCATGCAAAATTGTCTTATAATATGTCGATCTTGCTACATCAGCTAACATTTACAAAATAGCTTTTTGAGGTGTGGATTTTGTAAGAAAAAAAATTTAATCCAACAACAACAACAAAGCCTTAATNTTTCATTTCCAGCTCGTAGAAGAATAATTTTAGAGAACAAAATCTGTGCTGATTTATTTTTGTCTATCCGTTTTGGTGTATCTAATTTGACACGACAGGATTAGCTGCCGGGCATTTTGATGGACAGTCAAATGCCTACTCATACATGTCCGCCTCAACATGGTAATGATTTCTAGTTTTCCTGCAAACACAAATAATTGTTATATTGTTCTAATTGTCTTCATCCATTGAACTTAGCCATCTTCTGAATCGGCATATATAATGGTTTTTTTTGTGCATCAAAGTAGCCTAACGTATTATTTGTTTACTTATTTTTATACAAGAAAAAAAAAAAGAAAAAGAAACAAACAGATGACCTAGGGGCCTTTTGGCGCCGCATTTTTTCGCGCGGTGCGACCCCAAAGAGTACATTTTTTTTGTCTGTTTGAAAAATGCAGCACAGTGGCATTTTTAAAAAATTCGGGCGAAATGTTGGCCGCGGGGCCCTGCGGCCAGCGTTTCATATTAATTTCTCACCTATCTTTTACTACCCTACCCCCTCCCTCCTCTCTCTCCGACCAAAATTCTCTCTCGTCACCCTAATGGTAAGATCTCCACTCACCTCCTATCCGATCTGCGGGTTGTGCTTCGTCTTTGCTTGCTTCTTTGCTCTACCTATACTCTTTTTTCCTCGTCATTGCTTGGCTCCTTTGTTCTCCCTCAGCCCACGGTATTCTCTACCACTATTCTCTGGCATTATGATTTTACGATGGTTTTCTGAGCTCTATTTGGTCTTTGATTTTCGCCTGGTTGTTCGCTACTGTTGGATTTTGCAATTTATATGATTTAGATTTTTGCAATTCATGGGATTTTGCATTGTTGTTGGATTTTCTGTATTGTTGATGGGGTGATGACTTTTACTGTGAATTGGGTGGGTGTTGTGGTGGTTGTGGTTGTGTTGTAGGGAGAAGCACTTGTGCTGTGATTGTGATGTGGTGAGGACTACTTGTATTGTGGGTTATGGTAGCTCTGTTGGATGTTTGTGGTGTGGTGGCTGTGGGTTGGGTGGTTGTGATGTTTCTTATGGTGTGGTGACTGTGGGTTGTGTGCGGATGTGTTTTTAGGTGGTCGTGGTGTGGTGATTGTGGGTTGTGGTGGCTGTGGTGCTGCTTCTTGTGGTTGTGGGATGTGTGTGGAGGTATGGTTGGGTAATTGTGGTGTGGTGGTTGTTGGTTGGGTGGATGTGTGCAGCTATTTTCAAAAATCAATAAACAAACAGCCGGCGGGACAGACCCTTTTAAGCTACAAGTTTTCACTAGGCTTGAGGTATTCAAATGAGGATTTGTTAAATAGTTAAATGAGATAAGAAAGCACATAAATCAATTAAACCAGTTGTTTGCTAAACTAAGGAACTATGGCTTAGTTTTAAGATATAATGGGCTTAAGCGGGTCCAAGCTCGAACCAAACATGTTAAGAGTTTGGTTAATAGGTAACGTCAGTGTTATGCATGTTAAGCATATGTTGTAAGTAAACACATGCATCTTTGTGGTTACAGTGCTAAATTAAGGATATTGCGTATATAATGCATCCCTTTGAAGGTAAATGTTGTAAAAAAATAGTCAATCTTAATTTTGACTAAATGCTTAGTTCTGGTTGTGCATTCTACAAGCAAAATTTTAAAAATAGTATTTTCTAAGAATTTATTATTTTAAATGACCCCTAAAAAATAAAATTGTCTAAATAGATCAAGTTGTTATGTTATCAAGTGATTTTGTCATGTCAGCATGCAAAATTATCTTATAATATGTCGATCTTGCTACATCAGCTAACATTTGCAAAATAGCTTTTTGAGGTGTGGATTTTGTAAGAAAAAAAATTTAATCCAACAACAACAACAAAGCCTTAATCTCGCTACTTGGGGTCGGTTACATGAATCCTTTTTCTCCATTGCGTCTTATTTAGTGTCATATTTTCATTTAGTTCTAGTAAATTAAAGTCTTTTTTAATACAATAAGCCAAAGTCTTCTTAGGTCAACCTGTGCCTTTCTTAACATAAGTCGAATTTAGAACATCTGCTCTTCTAATCAGATCATCAGATGGTCGACGTTTAATGTGACCATAAATATATAAATTAAAATGATATAAAAAATGCTAAAGCTCTCGTAAAAAAATTGAAAAATAATATTGGGGCCAAAACTTAAGGAAAAAAAAACTTAATATTATCTCATTTATATTAATATATCCTAAGAAATAAGACAGTCTTTGTGATGCAACTCTTTAGTTGATGAAATTCTTGATCATTGCAATTGATTGTTTGATATTTATGAGTATATTAATCATTTTTGGATCATCATATATATTCAGGAAGCTTTGGAAGTATTTATGTCAGGTTTTCCATGTCAGCCTTATGTCCAAGCTCATTAAGCCATTCTATCTTTTTTTTCGAAAGGGTCATACATAATCTTGCCCTTGTTTGATTTTTTTTATGAAATAATTTATTATTTGTTAAAGAATCAACAATGACTCATTCTATTTTCTTAGGATATATTAAAATAAATGTGATAATTTAAAAGTTTTTTTTTTAAATTTTGGCATAAATACATATATTTTTTAATTTTCTTGGTATTTTACTTGTTGAGGTGGCAAAATCACCACCTCATTGAGTGATTTTTACCTGCTGATGTGGCAAAATTGCTTGCTGACATCAAGTGATGATTTACGGTCCGTTTGGGGCAGCTTGTAAGTGCGGCGACGTTTTTGAAAACTCTGCACAACTGTTTGGTTTGCGCGTTTTTGAAAATGTTGTCTGCTGCGTTTGAGTTTTTACACTAAACTCAGACCGCGGGTCGACCCTACGGTCGACTCGCGGGCAGCGTTTCAAAATAAACTATTTATTCTAAAGCACATAAGCTGTCCAAACAGACTCTTATTTCACTTAGAAAATTTAATTATGGAGGGTTGATTTAAAATAATAAATTTATAAAAAATCTTATTTTTAAATATACACTGCTTTAGGCATGATTAATCATTGTTCGGCATTAGTCTCCTAACCCACCAATAAAAAAATTCTTTGTCCAAAATAAGTGATATGCATGTTTGAATCTTAACAAGAAGGTTCAATGTTTTTGCTTGATTATGAATATGCACATGCCTTATAATAGGACATTATTCGTTTCCGTAGAGCACATTTAACTTGAGATCTAAGAGTAACATTTAATTTCATATATAATATATAATTTATTTGTTGATTTAACTGAAATTCTAAATATTTTAATAAGAAGCTAATTTGAAGGCATTGCATGCCTCAAATATCTTACTCTTTTACACATATAAGACCTATACTTTCTTATTTTTTATAAACATGAAACTTAGGTGTTAAATATGTAAATATATAAGAATTGTTTGGTATATATGATAATTAGTTTATGTCTAATTCTAATTATCATTTATTTATAATAACTTTTTACCTATAAAAAGTCTTAACCCCTTTTTAAATACCTAATATACCTTAATTTTTTTTTTGTTTAACACAGTTTATCAGCTGTAAAAGAGGTTTAAGGTTCTCATAAAAGTTGAGCTAATCAGCTGTTATTTACTTTTAGAAAGTTAAGTTAATACACATTTTCATGGATAGCTAGGTTGAACACAGTAAAGTATTATAAACCTAAATATGAAAGCTTAGGTCTTAAATATGTACATATATAAGAATCAAGTGTTGAGTATGTAAATTATCATAATATGTAGACCTCATGATGTCTATACAATGCCTCGTGTGCAGTGAACACCGACACTTGCAAAAGTCTTAGTTTGGTGAAGCAACCTCACCCGAAGTTATTTAGCAAAAAACGACAATTTTTCACCGATTTTTATCACGAGACGTTCTCAGTTCGTTTAGCTAACGTGCCTTTCAAAGAAACTTCGCTAAATAAAGCCTAATACTAAAATTAACCAATAGCTTATGCTTTCTACTTAATCCAAAAATTTTAATTTTAATTTTTTAAATTTAACGGTTAGGTCAATAAAAGAAAAACTATACTTCTATTTTCGGCCTACCCAAAAAAAACTATTGCTCGAACTCGATTCGGGCTTGAAAAGTGGACATATGATCAAAGTGATAGTATATTCCGTCTCTTTTTTCTCCTAATAAATATTTTCCAGTTCAGCAGTAGAATAAAATAAAAGAGCTTAACTAATAAAAAAATACTTTTTTTTCGGGTTGATGGAAGAAGTTTTTCATTGATGCGTGCCTATGATATGTAAACGATCCGAACACGAACGAACAGAGCTTGTGTTCGTGTACGGTTCGTTTGAAATTTAGTTTGTTTGAAATAAGCTCGTGTTTGAAATTGTTCGTGAAGTCACTGTTCGTGTTCGTTTCTTAACGTACAAGTCAAACACGAGCTGTTCGCGAATGACGAGCCAATTTGACATCCCTAATATTAATATATATAAGCAATATATTATATTAATCATATAACTTATATTATAAAAATATATACTATCTATATTAGTATATTACTAATGTAGTATATTAATATATTATTATTATTAATTTATTATANATTGAAAAATAATATTGGGGGCAAAAACTTAAGGAAAAAAAGAAAAACTTTATATTATCTCATTTATTTTAATATATCCTAAGAAATAAGAGTCTTTGTGATGCAACTCTTTAGTTGATGAAATGCTTGATCATTGCAATTGATTATTTGATATTTATGAGTATATTAATCATTTTTGGATCATCATGTATATTCAGGAAGCTTTGAAAGTATTTATGTCAGGTTTTCCATGTCAGCCTTATGTCCAAGCTCATTAAGCCATTCTATCTTTTTTTTTTTTAAAGATGATATATAATCTTGTCATTGTTTGATTTTTTATGAAATTATTTATTATCTGTTCAAGAATCAACAATGACTCATTCTATTTTCTTAGGATATATTAAAATAAATGTGATAATTTAAAAGTTTTTTTTTTTTAATTTGGCATAAATATTTTTTTTTTCTAATTTTCTAGGTATTTTACTTGTCGAGGTGGCAAAATCACCACCACATTGAGTGATTTTTTACCTGCAGATGTGGCAAAATTGCTTACTGACATCATGTGATGATTTAGGGCCCGTTTGGGGCAGCTTATAAGTGCGGCAGCATTTTTGAAAACGCCGTCTGATCATTTGGTTTGCGCGTTTTTGAAAGCGCCATCTGCCGCGTTTGAGTTTTTTACACTAAATGCAAATCACGGGTCGACCCGCGGGCCGCATTTCAAGATAAGCTGTTTATCTTGAAACGCACAAGCTCCCTCAAACAGATCCTTATTTCGCTTAGAAAATTTAATTATGGAGGGATGATTTAAAATAATAAATCTATAAAAAATTCTTATTTTTAAATATACATTGCTTTAGGCATGATTAATCATTGTTCGGCATTAGTGTCCTAAACCACCAATAAAAAAATTCATTGTCCAAAATAAATGATATGCATGTTTGAATCTTATTTTATAATTGATGCAAGAAGGTTCAATGTTTTTGCTTGATTATGAAATATGCACATGCCTTATAATAGGACAAATTATTCGTTTCCGTAGAGCACATTTAACTTGAGATCTAAGAGTAACATTTAATTTAATATATAATATATAATTTATTTGTTAATTTAACTGAAATTCTAAATATTTTAATAAGAAGCTAATTTGAAGGCATTGCATGCCTCAAATATCTTACTCTTTTACACATATAAGACCTATACTTTCTTATCTTTTATAAACATGAAACTTAGGTGTTAGATATGTAAATATATAAAAATTGTTTGGTATATATGATAATTAGTTTGTCTGATTCTAATTATCATTTATTTATAATAACTTTTTACCAATCAAAAGTCTTAACCCCTTTTTAAATACCTAAACATACCTTAATTTTTATTGTTTGACACAGCTTATCAACTGTAAAAGAGGTTTAAGGTTCTCATAAAAGTTGAGCTAATCAGCTGTTATTTACTTTTAGAAAGTTAAGTTAATACACATTTTCATGGATAGCTAGGTTGAACACAGTAAAGTATTATAAACCTAAATATGAAAGCTTAGGTCTTAGATATGTACATATATAAGAATCAAGTGTTAAGTATGTAAATTATCATAATATGTAGACCTCATGCTGTCTATACAATGCCTCGTGTGCAGTGAACACCGACACTTGCAAAAGTCTTAGTTTGGTGAAGCAACCTCTCCAGAAGTTATTTAGCAAAAACGACAATTTTTCATCGATTTTTATCACGAGACGTTCTCAGTTCGTTTAGCTAACGTGCCTTTCAAAGAAACTTCGATAAATAAAGTCTAATACTCCATTTGAAAACCTTATCTAGATATTTTTAAAACTGTTCGGTGAGACCATATGTGATGTTGAAAGATGCTAAAAAAAAAAGAATTCAATATCTACGTTACTTTCAAAATAATTGTCCTCTTAATTTAGGCATAAAAAAAGAGAAGAAAAAAAAGATGAATATATATTGCTAAAATTTGGTCAAATGAGTTTCAAAAATTCCTTAATTTTTTTTTTCTCTATATGAATATTATACTAAAATTAACCAATAGTTTATGCTTTCTACTTAATCCAAAAATTTTAATTTAAATTTTTTAAATTTACCGGTTAGGTCAATAAAAGAAAAACTATACTTCTATTTCCGGCCTACCCAAAAAAAACTCTTGCTTGAACTCGATTCGGGCTTGAAAAGCGGACATATGATCAAAGTGATAGTATATTCCGTCTCTTTTTTCTCCTAATAAATATTTTCCAATTCAGCAGTAGAATAAAATAAAAGAGCTTAACTAATAAAAAAAGACTTTTTTTTCGGGTTGATGGAAGAAGTTTTTCATTGATGTGTGCCTATGATATGTAAACGATACGAACATGAACGAACAGAGTTTGTGTTCGTGTTCGGTTCGTTTGAAATTTAGTTTGTTTGAAATAACTTGTGTTTGAAATTGTTCGTGAAGTCACTGTTCGTGTTCGATTCTTAACGAACAAGCCAAACACGAGCTGTTCGCGAACGACGAGCCAATTTGACATCCCAAATATTAATATATATAAGCAATATATTATATTAATTATATAACTTATATTATAAAAATATATACTATCTATANGATATAATGGGCTTAAGCGGGGCAAAGCTCGAACCAAACATGTTAAGAGTTTGGTTAATAGGTAACGTCAGTGTTATGCATGTTAAGCATATGTTGTAAGTGAACACATGCATCTTTGTGGTTACAGTGCTAAGTTAAGGATATTGCGTATATAATGCATCCCTTCCTATATATATGTTTATAATTCTCCAAATTAGGAAAGGAAACACCTTTATTTTAATTTTTTTTTTTCATGACAAGGAAAATAATTAAGCTAAATGTTGTAAAAAAATAGTCAACCTTAATTTTGACTAAATGCTTAGTTCTAGTTGTGCATTCTACAAGCAAAATTTTAAAAATAGTATTTTCTAAGAATTTATTATTTCAAATGACCCCTAAAGAATAAAATTGTCTAAATAGATCAAGTCGTTATGTTATTAGGTGATTTTGTCTTGTCAGCATGCAAAATTGTCTTATAATACGTCGATCTTGCTACTTCAGCTAACATTTGCAAAATAGCTTTTTGAGGTGTGGATTTTGTAAGAAAAAAATTTTAATCCAACAACAACAAAGCCTTAATCCCACTACGTGGCGTCGGCTATATGAATTCTTTTTCTTCATTGCGTCCTACTTAGTGTCATATTTTTAATTAGTTCTAGTAAATTAAGATCATTTTTAATACAATAAGCCCAAGTCTTCTTAGGTTTACCTCTGCCTTTCTTAACACAAGCTGAATCTAAAACATCTACTCTCCTAATCGGATCATCAGATGGTCGACGTTTAATGTGACCACAAATATATAAATTAAAATGATATAAAAAATGCTAAAGCTCTCGTAAAAAAATTGAAAAATAATATTGGGGCCAAAACTTAAAGAAAAAAAAACTTTTATATTATGTCATTTATTTTAATATATCTTAAGAAATAAGACAGTCTTTGTGATGCAACTCTTTAGTTGATGAAATTCTTGATCATTGCAATTGATTATTTGATATTTATGCGTATATTAATCATTTTTGGATCATCATCAGGTTTTTCATGTCAGCCTTATGTCCAAGCTCATTAAGCCAGTCTATCTTTTTTTTTGAAAAGATAATATATAATCTTTTTATGAAATAATTTATTATCTGTTAAAGAATCAACAATGACTCATTCTATTTTCTTAGGATATATTAAAATAAATGAGATAATTTATTATTTTTTTTAATTTCGGCATAAATATTTTTTTTTCAAATTTTCTATGTATTTTACTTGTCGAGGTGGCAAAATCTCCACCTCAATGATTTTTTACCTGCTGATGTACCAAAATTGCTTGCTGACATCACGTGATGATTTAGGGCCCGTTTGGGGCAACTTGGAAGTGTGGCGGCAGTTTTGAAAACACCGCCCAACCATTTGGTTTGCGCGTTTTTGAAAACGCCGTCTGCCGCGTTTGAGTTTTTTACACTAAAATCAAACCACGGGTCGACTCGCGGGCCGCATTTCAGGATAATCTATTTATCCTGAAATGCACAAGTTGCCCCAAACAGACCCTTATTTTGCTTAGAAAATTGAATTATGGAGGGTTGATTTAAAATAATAAATTTATAAAAAAATCTTATTTTTAAATATACATTGCTTTAGGCATGATTAATCATTGTTCGGCATTAGTCTCCTAAACCACCAATAAAAAAATTCATTGTCCAAGATAAGTGATATGCATGTTTGAATCTTAACAAGAAGGTTCAATGTATGAAATATGCACATGCCTTATAATAGAACAAATTATTCGTTTCCGTAGAGCACATTTAACTTGAGATCTAAACGTAGCATTTAATTTCATATATAATATATAATTTACTTGTTGATTTAACTGAAATTCTAAATATTTTAATGAGAAGCTAATTTGATGGCATTGCATGCCTCAAATATCTTACTCTTATACACATATAAGACCTATACTTTCTTATGTTTTATAAACATAAAACTTAGGTGTTAGATATGTAAATATATAAGAATTGTTTGGTATATATGATAATTAGTTTATGTCTGATTCTAATTATCATTTATTTATAATAACTTTTTTTACCAATCATAAGTCTTACTAATATACCTTACATTTTCATGGATGGCTAGGTTGAGCACAGTAAAGTATTATAAATGTAAATATGAAAGCTTAGGTCTTAGATATGTAAATATATATGAATTGAGTGTTAAGTATGTAAATTATCATAATGTGTAGACCTCATGATGTCTATACAATGCAGTCAAAAGTTTTAGGGTCTGTTTGGGGCAGCTTATAAGTGTGGGCGGTGTTTTCAAAACGCCGCCGTACTGTTTGGTTCGCGTGTTTCACCAGTTTATCCGAAATTTTGTTTGGGTTTTTACACTAAACGCAGGCCGCGGGTCGACCCCTGCAGCAGGCCCGCGGGCCGCGTTTCAAGTTAAGCAGCTTATCCTGAAACGCACAAGCTGTCCCAAACAGACCCTTAGTTTTGTGAAGCAACCTCTCAAGAAGTTATTTAGCAAAAACGACAATTTTTCACTGATTTTTATCACAAGACGTTCTCCGTTCGTTCAGTAACGTGCCTTTCAAAGGAACTTCGCTAAATAATGCCTAATACTCCTTTTGAAAACCTTATATAGATATTTTTAGAACCGTTCGGTGAGACCGTATGTGATGTTGAAAGATGCCAAAAAAAAAAAAAAAGTTCAATATCTACGTTACTTTCAAAATAATTGTGTCCTCTTAATTTAGGCATAAAAAAAAAAAGAGAAGAAAAAAAAAGGCGAATATATCCTGCTAAAATTTGGTCAAATGAATTTCAAAAATCCTTTTTTTTTTCTCTATATGAATATTATACTAAAATTAAGCAATAGTTTATGCTTTTTACTTAATCAAAAAATTTTAATTTTAATTTTTTAAATTTATTCTACCAAAGTGATCGTATAATCTGTCTCATTTTTCTCCTAATAAATATTTTCCAATTCAGCAGTAAAAAAAAAAAAAAATCTATAAAATAAAAGAGCTTAACTAATAAAAAAAATACTTTTTTTGGGGTTGATGGAAGAAGTTTTTCATTGATGCGTGCCTCTGATATGGAAAAAATTTGCGTGCGATATTGGGGTATACCGAGGGTACAAGGGGGTTACATCCAAGGTATAAGCCCTTGTAACCTCCTTGGAACTTACGTGTAACCTCTTAATATATGATAACAGAAGCGCGAAACTTATTTTGGGTACAGATAGGTTACAGCAAGTTACAAGGAGGGTTATACCACGGATGTAACCTCATTGTACACTTGGTATAACCCCAATATCGCACGCAGCGTTGCGTACGTCTATCGCACACAAATTTTTTCTATCTGATATCTAATTTGAATAAGCTTTGGTCACGTGCGCATTTTTTTTTGGTCTGTTGGCTTAATTTATTTTGAACTTACGCATGTATATAATTTTTGAAGAATTTAGTGCTCAGTTATGGACATAAGGACCCATTAAAATCAAATTAATACGGTGTGACACGTTTATTTTGTTGTAATTGTAGAGTATTGATTGAGACTCGCGTAAATGTGGCACTAATTTATTGCCTTGTTTGAAATGACAAAAGGAATCTATCCTTTTCTATGGATGAATTTCATTTAGAAGATGATTTTGATTGAAAGGTTATATTGGAATTAAGAATCTTAGCATTATTTTTCTATAAGTTAGAGTCATGCATGGAGGGGCATTGCATTCTGTTTGAGATGGAACTCATGATTACATAAGAGTTTTGAAATTTCTCATTTTATGATTGAATTCGACATCAAGAATAATATATCATCTTAANGATGAAAGACATTAGCATTATTTTTCTATACGTTGGAGTCTTGCATGGAGGGGCATTACATTTTGTTTGAGATGGAACTCGTGATTACATAAGAGTTTTGAAATTTCTCATTTTATGATTGAATTCGACATCAAGAATAATATATCGTCTTAAAAGGAGAATATAGTTATTGAAGATGGATCTAATCACGAATTGATGATTTCAGGGCTCGATGTTTACATTGGAGCCAAAAGTTTTTCGAAGTCTTAATGTGGGTAGGACAAGATTTATTTTATTATGAGGATCATGTTCTTAAAAGGGCTAGCCACTAGAGTTAATTATTACTTACGAGATATTATCTCCTAGAAAAATTCTCGAGTAAAATAGTAGCTCTCATATTTTTAGAGATCACAAAGTTTGATTTAAATGCTGTTTAATTTAGAGATTTAATTGAGATTGGTCTAATGTAGTTCTTATTGCAAGCAAACATAGGAAGTATATGATATACCAAATACGATGAAGCTATATGATGCTTCAGACTATCCTACAATTAATTTTTGAGTTCAAAGTGTTCATTTTATTAGAACATCAAGGTTTATAATTCATCGATACAAAATCATTAAAATGCCTAAAAAATGACTTATCGTATATCAGATAGCTCATATGACTGCCTCATAACCTAAACTTAAGTGAGCTCTATCGATACAAGTAAAGAGCTCAAAACTAGTCTAAGAAAATAAAGTGGGATTTATGGACTTCACTGCCACCAAGAAGTAAAATTTAACCCGATCTCTGACCTCACAAACCTGCTTGGAAAGGACTATCAGCCAACACACACTTTAAAATCATGTGGCCAATCACGCGCATGAGTTTATGTGTAGTTTTTAAATCAGAAAGTTAGATGGACACTTATGACTCGAACCTAAAGATTGAGGNATCTTAAAAGGAGAATATAGTTCCCGAAGATGGATCTAATCACGAATTGATGATTTCAGGGCTCGATATTTACATTAGAGCCAAAAGTTTTTCTCTGCCTTATTGTGGGTAGGACAAGATTTATTTTATTATGAGGATCATGTTCTTAAAAGGGCTAGCTCCTAGAGTTAATTATCACTTACGAGATATCATCTCCTAGAAAAATTCTCGAGTAAAATTGTAGCTCTCATATTTTTACAGATTACAAAGTTTGATTTTAATGCTGTTTAATTTAGAGATTTAAATGAGATTGGTCCAATGTAGTTCTTATTGCAAGCCAACTGAGGAAGTATATGATATACCAAATACGATGAAGCTCTGTGATGCTTCAGACTATCCTACAATTACTTTTTGAGTTCAAACTGTTCATTTTATTAGAAAATTAAGGTTTATAATCCAACGATACAAAAGTCATTAAAATGCCTAAGAGTTGACTTATCGTATATCAGATAGTTCAGATGACTGCCTCATAACCTAAACTTAAGTGAGCTCTACCGATACCAGTAAAGAGCTCAAAACTAGTCTAAGAAAATAAAGTGGGACTTATTGACTTCACTCCCATCGAGAAGTAAAATTTAGCCCGATCTCTAACCTTACAAACCAGCTTGGAAAGGACTATTAGCTAACGCACACTTTAAAATCATGTGGCCAATCACGTGCATGAGTTTATGTGTAGTTTTTAAATCAGAAAGTTAGATGGGCACTTATGATTCGAACCTAAAGATTGAGGGGCTCAGATGCATGTCCATGTAACTAATACAAAATGTTATGTTTTATTATTTATGACCCTATGGGTTTTGATTTTAACTCTTGTTTGAGTTATTTTAATTTTTTTTAAGTTAAATTGTTATGTCAAATCTTTGACAACACTTTCGTTTCGGTCATGTTAAATAAGAGTGTGAATGTGATTAAATATAAAATTCATTTGATTAAACTTGCATGCATAAATCTATAAATAAAAAAAATTATGGTAAGTGCTTGACTATTTTTTAAAAATTAAAAAAAATCTTTAAATATTTCGTTTGTTATGTTAATCACTATGAAAGGAGATAACCTTGGAGAGGGAAAAAATTTGTGTGCGATAGACGTACGCAGCGCTGCGTGCGATATTGGGGTTATACCGAGGGTACAAGGGGGTTACATCCGCGGTATAACCCCTTGTAACCTCCTTGTAACTTCCTGTAATTTACCTGTATCCTAAAATAAGTTTCGCGCTTCTGTTATTATATATTAAGAATTTATTAGTAGGTCACACGTAAGTTACACAATGTTACAGAGAGGTTACAAGGGGTTATACAGCGGATGTAATCCCTTGTACCCTCGGTATAACCCCAATATCGCACGCATCGCTGCATACATCTATCGCACTTAATTTTTTTTTCCCTTGGAGAGGGCCACGAAGGAATAGGGACCCTTTCCATTCATGACAGGCCTCAACTATAAAATAATGTCCTACATAATAATTGCTACAACTTTGGTCCACTTGGCATATATCCTATCCTTGTGATTGCTATATTATATATGGTTTAATAATAACCTTCATCAAGGTTAAATTACACTAATTGTACTATTCCAATGTCATACGATGCTAATGCCACACAGTAGGAGCGTTTTTTCTCTAGGCTTTTATCTTGAGGTGACCTAAGAATATTAAAATCATAATATTTTAAAAAATTAAATAATATCTATAATTTAACATTTAAATAAACTAAATAATTTATGGAAATAAGATTAACTTCAAAACACCTCAAAATCTTTATTAAGGCTTGGGAATAAAATCTTAGGCCTCATTCTGTATAAGTTTTCACTAATTTTTGAACTCGCATGAAATTTATGAAAAATTAAAATCAAATGAAAATTAATTCAAATTCTTAAAAAGTAATTTCTACTGGTCATTAACATCACATAAACTTTTTTATAGTTTTTGGAATTGATTTTAGAATTAATTTAAATTTCTTTGGAAATTAATTTACACATGGTTTGCTTGACATATAGGATTGGGTCATATGCCCCACCAATCCTCCTAACTAAAATAAGAGTCTTACTCATCTTGCATTTTAATAAATTAGAAAACATGGTTTTAATGGAATTAGATAGATCTAACTAGCTACCCTTTCTATACATGGTCATGAGTCAAGGGGTTGGGTTTAGTTACTATCTCTTGGAGGATTTATCTACACCTCTTGCTACGATAACTTAGATTAGTGTTTGAGCCTTTTATTTCATTTATAAGAGTCCGACTTCATACTTACTCCTTTCATATCCCCCATTCCAAGTAGTCTTTGCTTAGAAGAGACAGAGCAAGAAAAGTTATGAACAAAATTGGGCAAATAAGATAAAAAGGATAAAAATAACGATATCATATTAGACATCCCTCTTAACTTGAGGAGTCGTAGATTGTGCTCAGTCCAAGTAAATATACTAGAAAAGCTTAATAAAGGACCTTCATATCAAAACCAGAGAATAAATTTGAATTTATTTTATTATGAGTTCAAAGCTACCTCTCACGATGTTGTATCCTCATTGTCAAATATGTTCTAGCTAGATGATAACCATTAAGACACTTGATAAAAGTTCTCATGCTTGCTTGATAAAACTTTATGGAAATAGGATGTCAATGCAATTTTTGGCATCTCTGTATGGATAATCTTCTATAGTCAGGCAAAGCCAAATTGATGGGAGGAGTGTGGACAATCATAACCCGACATATAACTCTCCTCCCAACAAAATAGTACATACAAAATGGCTATAAGGACTCAAAAAAGAAATACAAAAGGTCGAAAGAGATAGTAAACAAAAAAATTGACAAGGATTCTACAAAGATAAAGATAGTCTGGTCGAGATTTTATGGATCCATCAGCGCAGACTATTAAGACTCTGTCCACTCAATTATGAAGGCAGTTGACNTCCTCTTGCTACAATAACTTAGATTAGTGTTTGAGCCTTTTATTCCATTTATAAGAGACCAACTTCATACTTACTCCTTTCATATCCCCCATTCCAAATAGTCTCTGCTTAGAAGAGACAGAGCAAGAAAAGCTGTGAACAAAATTGGGCAAATACAGAGAAGGAAGATAAAAAGGATAAAAATAACGATATCATATTAGAAATCTCTCTTAACTTGAAGAGTCGTCTAAAATGAATTAAATTGTGCTCAGTCCAAGTAAATATACTAGAAAAGCTCAATAAAGGACCTTCATATCAAAACCAGAGAATAAAATTGAATTTATTTTATTATGAGTTCAAAGCTACCTCTCACGATGTTATATCCTCATTGTCAAATATGTTCTAGCTAGATGATAACCATTAAGACACTTGATAGAAGTTCTTATACTTGCTTGATAAAACCTTATGGAAATAGGATGTCAAGGCAATTTTTGGCATCTTCGTATGGATAATATTCTATAGTCAGGACAAAGCCAAATTGCTGGGACAAGTGTGGACCATCATAACCCGACATATAACTCTCCTCCCAACAAAAGAGTACATACAAAATGGCTATAAGGACTCAAAAAAGAAATACAAAAGGTTGAAAGAGATAGTAAACGAAAAAATTGACAAGGATTCTAGACAGATAAAGATAGCCTGGTCGAGATTTTATGGATCCATCATCGCAGACTATTAAGACTCTGTCCACTCAATTATGAAGGCAGTTGACCCAACCTGGTAGAAAACTCATTATTAGTAACATATGTGTTTAATCGTCCATGGTAGCCCAATAGCCCTAAAGTCAAAGGAAGAAACATCAAAGCTTCTAAGTCTCTATTCATACTTAAAAAATGTAATATGACTTACACCTACCAAGAATATGCCAGAGATGCCTATAGAGTGAAAAGAATGTAGATGATTTGGCTAACAAAGTCAAAGCACCTTATAAAGGACTTACAATCCCATGTAGGTCGGGAAAACCTCTAACAGTCTAAACTGTTTGTTAGACTACCACATAAGTATGTAAAACTTATATTGAGCTAGTCGGTTTGGAGTAACAAGTACACTTCCCCTCGAAACATGCGGTATGATATGTATTGTTATCTAGAGTAGCCCTTGGCGAGGCCTCGTTAATATGGTTGGAAGATGTAGCCATGTAGAGTTGCATCATTTTAAAATCGATATGAAGGTCCTACAGGAAAGTAAAGACAAGTGTTAGTTTTTCATTATTTTATTTATGTGGTCCACTGTCATTTATTTTTAATACTAATTAATTAATTAAAAAGAAAAGGGTCATGTCTCTTCCCAATAGACACCATATCCTTTCGCATTAATTAATTAATTAAATTATCCTAAATAGAGGGTCATGTCTCTTCCCAAAAGACATCGTATCCTTTCGCTTTAATTAATTAATTAAATTATCTTAAATCCTATTGGTCAATAATCAACATGATAGATGGTGGTTAATAATGAATAATTAAGAGAAATGTTGTGTTTCTTTCTAAGAGACTTATCATTTCTCTTATAAATAAGAGAAGAGTCATCTTTCTCCCTAGAAGAAATGTATTTTTCTCTTCATCGGAAAGTACAGAAAGAAATAAGGATTATAGAGAGAAATTTCATCTCTTCAGATTGAATTTTACGAACATGAATACATGTATGTATATCTCAATTATGGTTATGTGAAAATTATGAATTTAAAAATCTTGGTTATTATGAATTTTATGAATTTTGGGTCATGAAATTGGATTTTATAAATTTTTAAAATCCTAACAACAAGTTTTAAATATTTTAAACTTTAAACCAAAATTTTATTAATGATAAATCTTTTGAGTTTAATTTTTATAAAAAATATTTGACTCTAAGGACTCTAAGCACAACACTATCCAGAAAAACAACAATAAAAAGAGTAAAACTAACGACATACATTTGTTTGATCATTCAAATGCCTCCGTAAATCCTCCAAGAGTGGTTTAATTATTTGATCAGGGTTTGATCTGACTCGGATTAGACTAATTTTTATATCATTGAGTTCTTCTCATTAAGCCGACCCTTTTGACTATAAGTTTACTGAAATCGGAGCTCTGGATGACTTTTTATCAAGATTTGAATATTTCTTACTCAAAATATTACCTCGAGATTCATGTCGGACGATGAAAATTTGTTGGTGGCGTATCACTGGTAATGTTGATCGTCTCCAAGTGATGTATCTTACTAGATTCAGCCACTTCGACAGATAAGCTCGGTTCAACCACTTATAAATATATAAATACATAAAAATTGAGGGGTACCTATATAAATCTTTCATATATTTAATTTGAAAAACAACTTTCTTTTTTTAATAATACTTTAGGATTTAGAAAATTTAAACAAAATCGCCGTACAATAATCAGAAGAATAATTTATTCATTTCTTTCGTAAAAGTGTAAGAAAGTGACATAACATGATCATGAAAAACTAATTAGTGGCCAGTGACCC
>JXCR01134699.1:88819-111139 GCA_002079205.1 Phalaenopsis hybrid cultivar
TTTTTTTTTTCTTATTTTTATTTTTAGACAAGGCATCAACAAAGAATACCTCTTTTTCATTGAAGTGAAATGGTTTGAATATTTGGCTGCAGAATCATCAGCAGCAACAACGGCAAGAGAAACAGCAGGCTTCTGATATTTACGGAAAGGACTGTCAGAGGGACATGGTTTGTTAAAAGAGTATTGTAACCTGTTAAAAAAATACTCTTTTTTGATAGAGCTTTCACTGCTTCTTGTGTGTGTGATGATGATTATGATTGCTTGATTGCTTCTTGTAAGAGTATATTAGACGGTCCTCCCATATAGATATAGGCCTTGGGATTCTCTGAAAATTGACAATTCTTTTTTCACCTTTTGGATATTGTTTGTGTAGATTGACAAGCTCAGGCCACCTCTTCTTCTAACCTTTGCAACTCTTTTATTTTTCTTAAAAACTACTATTTGGTTCTGTGGACTACTTAAATGATTAATTTTTGCTATGTCCTCCCCATAATCTCTCTCTTTCTCTCAATCTGAGTAACAAGTTGCATTCTTTAAGTTTAGCTTCTGCTAGATAGTTTTTTTTTTCTTATTTTTATTTTTAGACAAGGCATCAACAAAGAATACCTCTTTTTCATTGAAGTGAAATGGTTTGAATATTTGGCTGCAGAATCATCAGCAGCAACAACGGCAAGAGAAGCAGCAGGCTTCTGATATTTACGGAAAGGACTGTCAGAGGGACATGGTTTGTTAAAAGAGTATTGTAACCTGTTAAAAAAATACTCTTTTTTGATAGAGCTTTCACTGCTTCTTGTGTGTGTGATGACGATTATGATGATTATGATTGCTTGATTGCTTCTTGTAAGAGTATATTAGATGGTCCTCCCATATAGATATAGGCCTTGGGATTCTCTGAAAATTCACATTTCTTTTTTCACCTTTTGGATATTGTTTGTGTAGATTGACAAGCTCAGGCCACCTCTTCTTCTAACCTTTGCAACTCTTTTATTTTTCTTAAAAACTACTATTTGGTTCTGTGGACTACTTAAATGATTAATTTTTGCTATGTCCTCCCCATAATCTCTCTCTTTCTCTCAATCTGAGTAACAAGTTGCATTCTTTAAGTATAGCTGCTGCTAGATAGTTTTTTTTTTCTTCTTTTTTATTTTTAGACAAGGCATCAACAAAGAATACCTCTTTTTCATTGAAGTGAAAGGGAAATGAGAAGAAATGGACAAATTCAAAGGATACAATAAATATGAAGGAGAGTGACATCTTTAATTTCATTCTGAGCATCAATTCTAAAGAGAAAGAACTCAAATCACCATCCATTAATCCCCATGTCCCCAACTGCTATCATTATTTTAGGTGGGCCAACAATAGTACTAATTTATGTTTCAATGTCCTTATGATGAGTGGATAGGTGATTAAAAAAATGGTTGAGGAATAAAGGAGGGAGGGGTCTATGTCTACTCTTTTCACGTAAGAATCTTACCTAAGAATGCCTCATGGCTAAATTAAGGGATTTTTTTTTTCTTTTAACAACATGTATAGTAGAATTCAATTGACATGGAATATGATAGAGATGGGTTAATTCCAGTTCAATTGTAAGGTATTAATCTCTCTCTTTTTTATACCGGTGTGGTAATGACTTAGACAGTGTTTAGCTTCATCTAAGATTTACGTCAAATAGGATTTATTAAATCAAACAAATTTGTATTTTGCAAATCCATAATCCCTTGCGATCATTGGAGAAATAACTCCACCTCATATTTAGATTTACGAAATCCAGATTTATGTTACCAAAAAAGACTGAACGAGGGAAAATAATAACAAACAAATTTTAGTGAAGATCACAATTTTAATGTGAAAAACCCGAAAATAGAAAAAAAACCACTGAGCCTAATTCTTTTGAAATGATTTAATCAACAAAAAATCCAAATTATCATATATAATGTATTAACTGTTATAACCACATTCAAACCATGTCAAACTTCATGCTAGCAAATAAGGCCCCGGCAATCAAGCTTGTACCAAAGAACCATAAAGACTTGCCTTCTATAGATGTATTGACTAGTTGAATTATATAATTTTCATATACCCCTAAAAAGGGGCATATAGAAGGTGCTATTTATACTTGCATGTGGAAACATATGTAAATAATAATGTAATGCTACTTGATAGTGATTTTAACGAAATCATTAAAGATATTTCAATTTTGTACCATCAACCTATTTTAATTAATAAATATTTGTATGGCAAATAGTTCACTTACCAGACTAACATAAACATATGAGGCAAAATATGACCTCCCAAAAGATGCACTATTTGAGATATGTTAAAAGCTATAATTAAAGAGAGCTAAGCTACTCTTCATGTGAAATGATCATTGTAGTTAATTGGGATTTTTTTTAAATGTATTTATTGATATTGAAATAGGATAAATGATGTCCCCCATGAGCTTAATAGCATAGTGTCATTACTGTAAATTTATCAAAGCAAATTTAGGTATAGATAGTGAACTTCATCTAACCTACATCATTAAATTATGCCCAAGCATATGTCTCAATAGATCGTAGATGTTAGAAGAATTTTGTTGCTATTATGGAGTTAAAATGAGATGCCCAATTTAGCCATCATAATATTCATGTGCAAATTGGTCGTGGTTCTTGTTTGCTCACATTTTCTTTCATTCTACTCTATGTTACCCCTCTCAAGTAAACTCTTTCTTGAATATTGTCATATTATCTCCATGCAAGCTCTTCCTTTCACTCTCTTTTACCCATATCGGAGAGAAAAATAAGAAGGTCAAGAGGAAGAAGATGTGAAAGAAGAATAAAAGTAAAGAAGAAATAAATAAAAAATTAATTAATTAAAAAATGGTTATGAAAAATTTTTATTGAATAATTTGCATTAAATAAGTCAGGAGAAGAGACCCACCAGAAAACTATATTGACTTAAATAGGGTCAAGAAAAATATCTATAAAGTCTTGCACAAATAACTAGATATTCACTTTGTTTTCTTATAAATATATCAGCACTCACTAAAGAAGGTTATTCTGATGGTTAATTACAATTTAAATGAGAGAAATCTTGCTTATATTTCAAATCTTTGAATGGACAAATTTGTTAGCCAATTTGATGTTTTTGAACTCTTAAAAGAGCTAGGGAATTTTACTTTTAATAAAAAATGATTGTGCAAATTAAGGTTTATGACTTTTAAGATGTGAGGTACATTTTGACACTTTATAGTGATATAGATGATGGCCCTAAGTATCATGCTAGAGTAAAGCTAGTTGAATGAATAGAGACTGGTTTCATAAGTATTACATGGTTGGAACACTCACTCGATGCACAAGAGGGAAAAATTAATTATGTTGTCCTATAGCTATTATGATTATATTTTGTTACATCAAAGTTATAATATGTTATGCTATAGCTATCAAATAATACTTTTCTTATCAAGCTTATAATATGTTGTGTTGTAACTAATATGATTTCATTGCGTTGTGTTCTAATTATGATTGCTTTTTTATATCCTCTAATTATATTTTATAGATTTTTAAATCAAGAACTTCATGCATCAAATAGTTATTAAATGTGTTTCAATATTTTTTAATTTTGTAATAATTACTAACTTTAACAATGACAATCATCTTAGTATAAAATAAAATCAATCATTGATATAACACATACTGTATGAGATAATATCTTTTAGATTCATTAAATAGAAGCAAACTCTTAATATTATATCATTAGTTAACTACATTATAATAATAGTTACTTGACAAATCATTACAAACTCTAAAGTTTTTATTCATTTTATATCAAATTTGATTATTGCAAATAATATTACTGTTGTGAAAAAAAAGTAGTCACAGTCTAAATAGGTGAACATAAGCTTCATCAAATAAATGAAAATATAGTAAGTATTAGTTTGCATACAATTATTGCCCATTTCAACATTGAAAGTCCTCGGTAAAATATGACAACAAAAGATAATCTTAGTTTTAAAAGTGACACATATTCAAAATTCAAACTAAATTTTAATTTTATCATTTGGGTATGGTTTGAATCATGTTGAATTAATTTTGAATCTCATTTGGATATGGTTTGAATCATGCTGAAATATCATCCAATATACATGATAAATTTATGCATGTAAAAATATGAATGTTTTGAACCATATTCAAATGAGGTTCAAATCTTATTCAAGAGACAAACATTTTCTTAGAACTACTTCATGTTTAGTTTCACATCTAATTGTCGAACCATAGGTTTGAATCAAACTTTTAATCTTTATTTTAAAAAGGCTCAANATATTGCCCATTTCAACATCAAAAGTCCTCGGTAAATATGTCAAGAAAAGAGAATCTTAGATTTAAAAGTGACACATATTCAAAATTCAAACTAAATTTTAATTTTATCATTTGGATATGGTTTGAATCATGTTGAAATATCATCCAATCTACATGATAAATTTATGCATGTAATAATATGAATGTTTTGAACCATATTCAAATGAGGTTCAAATCTTATTCAAGAGACAAACATGAACTACTTCATATTTAGTTTCACATCTAATTGTCGAACCATAGGTTTGAATCAAACTTTTAATCTTTATTTTAAAAAGGCTCAATAGATAAATAAGGTTTGAAGCTTGTTTGTTTTTTTATTCAAGCCATGTGTTCTCCTACTATCTTCGTCCTTTTATAACAACCTTTTTTCAAGCTAATCTAATTAAAATAATATAAATACTAATTTCTATTTATTTGAAGGAGCTCATAGTGAANTGTCCTTTTTTCATGCTAATCTAATTAAAATAATATAAATACTAATTTCTATTTATTTGAAGGAGCTCATAGTGAAGCTTAATGACAAAGGATCACCCCAATACTACTAATAACATTACTTGGAGATGTGGTAGCACTTAGAAAAGAGATGTTTCAGTAGATATCTCTTTTGAGCATCGATATCACTAAAGACTACACCTTATCTAGCCAAAATCAGGATACTTTTGTGAAAAAAACTATATTTCAAGCATACTTCTCCAAATAACAACAATATAATTGTCAATTAAGTGTATTATGAAGCTTGTAAAGTCAAATTTTTATTATGTAAGGGGTAGCGGAAGAGACATGATTCAAACCCCTAATCCCATAATAGAGAGTCAAAAGCCATGTCAACTAGCCCAGAGTTAAAATAATTAATATTGTTGTAAGCAAACATTGAGAAATGTAACATAAACATGCTATAAAATCATGCCTAAAGTTATCATAATAAATAACTCATTTTCTGACCTACGTAGAGCTAATAACAAAGTTGTGAGTAATTGCTACACTTAAAAAAAAATCATCAATTATAGCTCGTTGAAATTCATCATGGCAAATAATTGAACTGTTTCAAATATTATTTATGAAGCTCAGAGTTACTTATTCGTGATTGTAAATACATAATATTGAACACTCAATACATATATTTTCCCATAGATTTCCATGTGTTCCTAAAATGATATTATAAAGATGAACATTTCTTAAAATTGTTAGAGTAGATTCAATTTTTTTCTGAAGTGAATGAGTATCCAAATAAGACATTAGATTGCTTCAATCTTGATGAAATTTTTGGACACACACTTGAATAAAAAAAATTAAGGAAATTTACATTCATACCATATAAATCTTATGTATTTACATTTCTAACACCCAAAATTTAAAGGTTTGCACTTATTGCATGTAATGTTAGATATGTAAATCTGTTGGAATTGTGGTTTATGAATGTCAATGCCCTCAAATTTTAATCTCATTCCCAACAACAACCCATAAATTGCAAATAATTAAAGAAGGAATTTGATTAGAGTTTTTACCTCAAAGATGAGGGGAAAAAGTAGCATATTGAAAATCCTATTGGTTTTACCCTTGCCACTAACTTTAACTCATTCTTTTTTTTGTATTAAGCAGCTTCTTTTCTACTTCAATTTTTTTAATTACAAATCAAACTTCATGACAAGAACCTTTTCTCGTATCTTCTTCCATAGCTACACTTGGTTGCCCCCGCCCATTGTTTGCCCTCACTCTCCCATAGCATGCCCTTATCAGTGTAAATAAGGAAATCGAGTTCCTTTTTATTTTTTGCTAATGTAACCACTTTGCCTGCTCATCTAGTCTCCCTCACTCACTCACACTCCCTCTCTCTCTCTCTCTCTAACACACATACACACACACACAATCTTAGGGAATGTTTGTGGTAGTTGCAGCTTCTCAGCTTTTCAATTAAAGCTGCGCTGCTTTAGGAAACTACTAGGGGAAGCTAGTTGTCTGTTGGTTGCAATTGTATGAAAACTGCTGTGGGACAGCTGTTTCTGGAAAAATGACCATTCTGCCACAAACAAACCCTTAGTCCTCTTTCCTTCTCATCTCTTACACTCAATTACATTTATTTAAGTCTTGATTTGAGATTTAAGAAGAGTTTGTGAAAGATAATAAGAAGAAAATCAAGTAGGGTTTATCGATTCTAGTCAAAAAGTTTTTATTTCATTTTTAAATAATAAACATTATTGCATAAAAAAATTACACAAGAAAATAAAGAAATTTATGCTTGGATATATTAGAAATGATAAAACTATATAAATTTGAGTGAGGTATAATTTGGGGGCCATACATATTTACTATTGTTGTGAGAATATTTTGATAAAAAATATTTGAGAGCACATTTGATCAAGTAAAACTATTAACTAAATACAAACATTAAAATAAATAAAATCTAATTTTTGAAGAAATAAAATATAATAAAAATTTTCCATCATTAAAAATAGGTACTAGATGTTACACAAAATGTAAAGTGATGTTTAACTTTAAAAAGAAGAAAATTTTTACTTTTTATGACTTGTAATATACACAATTGGCTAAATGCCCATACTATTTTATTACTTTGAGAAATATACTTGAGAGTTCATACTTGATGAAATTATCCTGAGGGATAGCCTAACTTATTTATGAACTGCCCATCAAACTCATAAGCTATTTCAAAATTATGTGAACCTTGGTTTGAAATACAATCTCATCATCTCCACACACTACATGTATGGTTAATGCATGGCCCTTTTATGCTTCATCACAAATTTCTCTTCTCCTTCACATGTAAACGATCTCGGCAATGCTTCACCCCAAAAGCTCCCATCATAACTCATCTCTTTCTTCACAAACTATATGTCTCTTTAATGCATTCCTTAGCGAGTTGTGTTATGAACTCTCATACATTCAAAATTTTTCTTCTTCTTCACAAGTTATGAGGAGAATTCCACAACCTTTAAGCTACTTATATACAATTAATCAAACTTCCTTAAATATACTACACTCATATTCGCATGACTTCTAACTTGATTTTCATTTAGGTTGGCAACTCGGTCTCCAATGTCTCTTATTTGCCCTCACCATATTTTCTATAACGTGCCATAAATATTCTAAATAAAGAAATTGATTTTCTCTTTATTTTTTTTCCAATGCAACCACTTTGTCGACTATCTCTCTCTCTCTCTCTCTCTCTCTCTCTCTCTCTCTCTCTCTCTCTCTCTCTCTTTCTATCCCTCTTAGTCCTCTNTCTCTCTCTCTCTCTCTCTCTCTCTTTCTATCACTCTTAGTCCTCTTTTCTTCTCATTTCTTACACTCAACTCCATTTTCTTAAGAATCCATTTGAGATTTAGAAAGTCTTTCATAAAGATGATATGAAGAAAAACAAGTAGGGTTTGCTGATTCTAATCAACTTTTTATTTCATTTATACAGATTAAATATCATTGCATTAAAATTCTCACAATAAAATTAAGAAACGTATGACTATGCATGGAGGTATTAAAAATAATAAAATTATAAATTTTGAGTGAGATTTAATTTGAGATGAATATTTACTATTTTTGTGAAGATATTTTGATAAAAAAAATTCGAGTTTATATTTGATCAAATAAAATTATTAACTAAATATAAACATTAAAACAGATAAAATCAAATTTTGAAAGAAATAAAACATAGTAAAAGTGTTATATCATTAAATATAGGGACTAGATGCTATACAAAATGTAGACAAGTGATATTTATTTTAAGAAAGAAGAAAACTTTTACTTCTTATGCATTTTAAGATACATATTTGACTAAATACCCATGTTGCATTATAAGCTACATCATTAATATAAAAGCTAGATGGTACACAAAATGTAGAGAAGTGATGTTTATCTTATACTTTTTTAGTTTTTATGCATTATAAAATACATAATTGCTTAAATATCCATAATATATTTTTATTTGGAGAAATATTCTTGAAAGTTTATATTTGATGAAATTATCCTAAATGAGGGATAATCTAACATATTTAGTAACTGCTCATCAAACGCATAGGTAGTTTAACAATTATTTGAAACTTGGTTTGAAACACATTCTCATCATCTCCACACACTGCATGTGTGGCAAATGCATAAACCATTTATGCTTCATCATAAATTTCTCTTCTCCTTCACATGGTAACTATCGCGTCATTGCTTTCGGCCAATATCTCCCTTCATAACTCATCTTCTCCTTCACAATGTATGTCTCTTCAATGCATTCCTTAACGAGTTTGCATCATGAACTCCTCTCATACATTCAAATTTCTCATCTTCTCAAATTATGAGAAGAATTCCACAATCTTTAGGCTTCTTACATACAATTTGTCTAGCTTCCTTGAATCTGCCAAACATATTTTTTTGACTTCTAACCTGATTTTCATCAAGGTTGAAAAAAAAAAACTTCTAAAATATTATATATCTTCAAGTATGTTGTTGCAACAATGATTATGTTAATAGTGAGCCATTCAACTTGAAAGTATACATGATGTCTATTCCATCTTCATTGTTGTACCAAATAACATTGCCGACAAAGACATCTTTTTATAGCCATAATGTGTTCACATCATTGATGTAAGAAAAAAATAGACCATGCTAACCATATTAAACTTTTGAACTTTGATTCAGACCAACTAATTTAAAGATTCTAATTAGAGTTCAATCAAAGCTCAAATCAAGTTTCATGGAGTTTTTAATCAAACTTGATGGTCTTTAAATTCAATAAAAATCACAAGTTTAAGGAGCTAATCCTTATTTTATCCCAAAATTATATTTTGGGGATATGTTCTCACATAAAATATAAAATTATTTTGGTTTAAGTAAAAGCATTTTAAATAATATAAAATCAATTTCAAATAAAAATGATGCTTTCTTCTACATAAAACTAGAATTAGAGCCCACGCTCTTCATTTATGAAAAAGTCTTTGCATTGTTAGCTCATAAAAACCCTTATGGGCGACACTTTTTTTCTTAGTGTTAATAAACCTCATAAAACCCATCGTTTTTGCATGCTTATTCTTAGGGCTTGTTTGACTTCAAGTAGGATTTAACTTAAGTTGGGTTTAGTCATTGTAAATCCAATATTAATAAATCTTGAGGGTTAAATCTTGAAAATTATTTGGCATGGGATGTGTTAAATTTGGTTAATTCTGGTTCAATTGTTTGGTGATTAATTTTAAAATTTAAGTTTATTAGTTCTATTATGAATTACATATTAATGATGCAATTATTAAGATTATTATTTTTAATTATGCTAATGATTAATTAGTTGTTTACCATGAATATTATTTATTATTATATTTTTTAATAATTTATAATTAATCAATACTTTAATATTCATTAACTAATTATTGAGTAGTCATTTATTAAGCCGAGTAGTTATTAATCATAAATTAATCACCTAAAATTTATGTATGAGAGGAGTTAGTTTAAATATGATTTAAATGCATGTAAGAATTAGGGGCTTTTTGGTTGTAAGTTGGATTTAGTTTAAGTATGATCAATGAAATTCTGTCAATCTGGATTTATCAAATCTTGAAGTGATTAAATTCTGAAGACTATTTGGTATGTTAGTAAGGAAATCCTTGATAAATTGGGATAAGCTATCTGACAGTTTTAGAAGTATTTATCAATATTTATAGAGTAAATATAAAAAAAATAAATTTTAAATAGAAAAAATACAAATGAGTATCCAAATACTCAAAGTGCATAAAAGAAAGCATTTACATTAATTAATAATTACTTTTATAAAATTGTAATAATTTAATTTTTTATAAACTAATTATTTATTAAAGAGTAATTTAAAATTAATCCATTATTAATCAATTAATTATTAATTATATAAATTAAGAATTAGTTAAAATTTTGTTAAATAATTTAAATATAAAATATTATTTTTTATTAATTAACTATTAAATAATCACATTTAATTTTATCTAATTATAATTAATTTAATATTATAAAAACTAATTACTAGTTATTAATCAATTAAATTAACTATCTTAAATAAAAATAAATTAAGACCACCTCTTTCCCTCTCGAGCTCGAAACCCTTTTTTCCCTCGCCTACACCCTCCGCCTCCCCCTCCCCCTCCCGGTTTAGCTCAAAACTATCGCCTTCGTGAACGAAGAATCGCGATACAGTTGCCAATAGAGTTAGCCGGGAGATCAACGACAGGATCGCGACTTACAGAGGCCACCGAAACTTGCATCTTTCTCGTCCTTCCGCTCGGCTCCTACCGGAAACCATTGAGGAAGGTAAGCCTGTTCGCACCGTTCTTCCTCTTCGCTCGTCCTGGATTTACTAAATCCTATTCACAGGACTTACTAAATCCCGAATTTACTTTTCGCCGTNCCCGTTCTCTTCGCTCGTCCTGGATTTACTAAATCCTATTCACAGGACTTACTAAATCCCGAATTTACTTTTCGCCGTCATTTTGGGATTTACCAAATCCCAGGATTTACGGAGGAGAAACGGGGTTTAAAAGTACGTAAGATTTACTAAAAAAGTTGTCATTTTTGCTGTTTGACAGGCATCTTACAAATAACGCAGACCCTATTGATCAGTTCCTCTCACTCTCCTCGGCGCATCGAGGATGGTGGAGATTGTGGTGTCCTTTTCCNTTGTCATTTTTGCTGTTTGACAGGCCCCTTACAAATAGCGTAGACCCTATTGATCAGTTCCTCTCACTCTCCTCGGCGCATCGAGGATGGTGGAGATTGTGGTGTCCTTTTCCGCCGAAAGCCCTCCTCTCGCGGTCATCGCCGCGGCCAGGATCGCTGGAGTACCTCTCACAATCGATCCAAGCCTCCCTCCGGCTTCGGCTAGCTTTTTCCGTTTCTCTTCAGGGTTTGTCTCAAATCAACAATTTTGATTCATTTTCTTTAGTTCTAGAACTATTTTTCTTGCATTCGGTTAGCTTTTNTCCAAATCCCAGGATTTACGGAGGAGAAACGGGGTATAAAAGTACGTAAGATTTACTGAAAAAAGTTCTCATTTTTGCTGTTTGGCAGGCCCCTTACAAATAACGTAGACCCTATTGATCAGTTCCTCTCACTCTCCTCGGCGCATCGAGGATGGTGGAGATTGTGGTGTCCTTTTCCGCCGAAAGCCCTCCTCTCGCGGTCATCGCCGCGGCCAGGATCGCTGGAGTACCTCTCACAATCGATCCAAGCCTCCCTCCGGCTTCGGCTAGCTTTTTCCGTTTCTCTTCAGGGTATGTCTCAAATCAACAATTTTGATTCATTTTCTTTAGTTCTAGAACTATTTTTCTTGCATTCGGTTAGCTTTTTCTTGTCTGAAAATGTTTTTGGGGTTTAGTTGGGTGTTCAATGAAATTTGATATTTGAGTAAGAAGTGAAAAATGGATGAAAGAGGGTGCTAGGTTTGTAGATAACAGTGTTTTGACTGCTATGTGTAATTGCCCCGCCTTTTTATTTGAAAATACATTCCGATTTTTTATCTGCCTTTTAATTATTTATGAGGTTTTTTTCTATGTTTTTGATAGCATTTCTCTCATTTTGGTGCAACAATTTACTGTTTTATACGTGCTATGAAGCTTGGCCCGTCTAGTAACAAGCACAAGGAGCAGAGGTAGCATGTATACCGCTACACAAGAATTGAAGGAAAAATAGAAAAAGATAACGTGGCATGAGTGTTCTTATTATTACGATATGCATCTGAAAATATAGAAAAGATACTTATAACTATTTTTCCATGCACGAAACATAGGAATATACCTANGCACTGGGCTAAATAGAAATTGCGCTTGCTGGTTGAGTCTTAAAATTATTTGGCACTGAGCATGCCCACCAATTGACAATAATGTTAAAAAAAACAAATAAAGAAAGGAAGTGGGGGTTTTGGTCGAAAGTGATTCTGACAATTAAACTTTACAAACTGCATACAATCTAATTGAAAGTAATTTAAATTGTTTCCAAGCAATGAATGATGCCGCCTATGTTTGGGACTTCAAAGCTCTTATACATTCCATTTTGGCACTTCCGACTGAATCTATCTGCTGAATACCACCTCTCACTAATGTTAGATTAAATAATTTTTAAAAAAGCTATTCAAATATGCATCTGATGTCCACCTATCTNTCAAGCAATGAATGATGACGCCTATGTTTGGGACTTCAAAGCTCTTGTACATTCCATTTTGGCACTTCCGACTGAATCTAACTGCTGAATACCACCTCTCACTAATGTTAGATTAAATAATTTTTAAAAAAACTATTCAAATATGCATCTGATGTCCACCTATCTACATTTTATTTGCTTTTCTCTCAATTTTTTTGAGTCTGATAGAAGTATATGCTTTTTTTTTTAATTAATTTATTTCTCTTCAGAATTAAATTGCAGGGAACAAACACTCTCTTGCGTTATCTTGGGAGGGTCTCAAAACTTTCTGATTTCTATGGTAAAGATGCAATAGAGTCATCTCAGGTATGTTTCATGGATATAAAAAATGCCTCTTAAGCTGTGTTTTATTCCGAATATCTTATGACATTCTTTTCAGATTGATGAGTGGCTTGAATATGCTCCAATTTTTTCATCTGGTCCACAATTTGAGGGTGCATGCANTATTTGCTTTTCTCTCAATTTTCTTGAGTCTGATAGAAGTATATGCTTTTTTTTTTAATTAATTTATTTCTCTTCAGAATTAAATTGCAGGGAACAAACACTCTCTTGCGTTATCTTGGGAGGGTCTCAAAACTTTCTGATTTCTATGGTAAAGATGCAATAGAGTCATCTCAGGTATGTTTCATGGATATAAAAAATGCCTCTTAAGCTGTGTTTTATTCCAAATATCTTATGACATACTTTTCAGATTGATGAGTGGCTTGAATATGCTCCAATTTTTTCATCTGGTCCACAATTTGAGGGTGCATGCATGCATGTGGATGAGTATCTTGTTTTGAGGACCTTTTTGGTTGGTTATAGCCTTTCTATTGCTGATATAGCAATATGGTCAGGTCTCGNATGCTTCATCATAAATTTCTCTTCTCCCTTCAAATGGTGACTATCCCGTCATTGCTTTCGCCCAATATCTCCCATCATAACTCATCTTCTCCTTCACAATGTATGTCTCTTCAATGCATTCCTTAACGAGTTTGCGTCATGAACTCCTCTCATACATTCAAATTTCTCATCTTCTCAAATTATGAGAAGAATTCCACAATCTTTAGGCTTCTTACATACAATTTGTCTAGCTTCCTTGAATCTTCTTACATCAAGGTTGAAAAAAAAAACTTCTAAAATATGATATATCTTTAAGTATGTTGTTGCAACAATGATTATGTTAATAGTGAGCCATTTAACTTGAAAGTATACATGATGTCTATTCCATCTTCATTGTTGTACCAAATGACATTGCCGACAAAGACATCTTTTTATAGCCATAATGTGTTCACATCATTGATGTAAGAAAAAAATAGACCATGCTAACCATATTAGACTTTTGAACTTTGATTCAGACCAACTAATTTAGAGGTTCTAATTAGAGTTCAATCAAAGCTCAAATCAAGTTTGATGGAGTTTTTAATCAATCTTGATGGTCTTTAAATTCAATAAAAAATACAAGTTTAAGGAGCTAATCCTTATTTTATCCCAAAATTATATTTTGGGGGATATATTCTCACATAAAATATAAATTTATTTTGGTATAAGTAAAAGCATTTTAAATAATATAAAATCAATTTCAAATAAAAATGATGCTTTCTTCTACATAAAACTAGAATTAGAGCCCACGCTCTTCATTTATGAAAAAGTCTTTGCATTGTTAGCTCATAAAAACCCTTATGGGCGACACTTTTTTTCTTATTGTTAAAAAACCTCTTAAAACCCATCGTTTTTGTGTGCTTATTCTTAGGGCTTGTTTGAGTTCAAGTAGGATTTAACTTAAGTTGGGTTTAGTCATTGTAAATCCAGCATTAATAAATCTTGAGGGTTAAATCTTGAAAATTGTTTGGCATGGGATGTGTTAAATTTGGTTAATCCTGGTTCAATTGTTTGGTAATTAATTTTAAAATTTAAGTTTATTAGTTCTATTATGAATTACATATTAATGATGCAATTATTAAGATTATTATTTTTAATTATGCTAATGATTAATTAGCTGTTTACCAAGAATATTATTTATTATTAGATTTTTTTAAATAATTTATAATTAATCAATGCTTTAATATTCATTAATTAATTATTGAGTAGTCATTTATTAAGCTGAGTAGTTATTAATCATAAATTAATCATCTCAAATTTATATCAGTTATTTGATAAATTTATTCGGTAGATTGACTTAAAAAATGTAGAATTAATTCATTATTAATTATGAATAATTAAAATAAATTCAAGTTCAATTATGTTAAATTAACCTACGAATAGAGGTTTTCGCTTCCCTCCCTCTTATCTGAAACCCTCGCANAAGATTGACTTAAAAAATGTAAAATTAATTCATTATTAATTATGAATAATTAAAATAAATTTAAGTTCAATTATGTTAAATTAACCTACGAATAGAGGTTTTCGCTTCCCTCCCTCTTATCTGAAACCCTCGCGGATAGCAATGACGATCGTAGTGTCCGAAAAAGAAACAGACCTCTGAAACTCTGATATTTTACCCATTTTAGCTCAATTCTTACGATAGACATTGTGAAGGTAACTTACGATTTTCCTCCCACCCACTTTTGTGCGCTTTAATTTGTCTCAATCTCGTAAATCCTTCTTCAAGCAAGATTTAATAAATAGGGATTTAGGGCAAGATGGAGAAGAAAAATGATTTAAAAGCATGTAAGAATTAGGGGCTTTTTGGTTGTAAGTTGGATTTAGTTTAAATATGAACTAAGAAATTATGTAAATAATCTTAAAGTAATTAAATCCTGAAAACTATTTGGTATGTTAATAAGTAAATCCTTGATAAATTAGGATAAAACAGTTTTAGAAATATTTAACGATATTTATAGGATAAACATCACAAAATGAATTTTAAATAGAAAAAATACAAATGAGTATCCCAATACTCAGTGCATAAAAAGAAAGCATTTACATTAATTAATAATTACTTTTATAAATTTGTAATAATTTAATTTTTTATAAACTAATTATTTATTAAACAGTAATTTAAAATTAATCCATTATTAATCAATTAATTATTAATTATATAAATTAAGAATTACTTAAAATTTTATTAAATAATTTAAATATAAAATATATTTTTATTTATTATATAACTATTAAATAATCATATTTAATTTTATCTAATTATAATTAATTTAATATTATAAAAACTAATTACTAGTTATTAATCAATTAAATTAACTATCTTAAATAAAAATAAATTAAGACCACCTCTTTCCCTCTCGAGCTCGAAACCCTTTTTTCCCTCGCCTACACCCTCCGCCTCCCCCTCCCCCTCCCGGTTTAGCTCAAAACTATCGCCTTCGTGAACGAAGAATCGCGATACAGTTGCCAATAGAGTTAGCCGGGAGATCAACGACAGGATCGCGACTTACAGAGGCCACCGAAACTTGCATCTTTCTCGTCCTTCCGCTCGGCTCCTACCGGAAACCATTGAGGAAGGTAAGCCTGTTCGCACCGTTCTTCCTCTTCGCTCGTCCTGGATTTACTAAATCCTATTCACAGGACTTACTAAATCCCGAATTTACTTTTCGCCGTCATTTTGGGATTTACCAAATCCCAGGATTTACGGAGGAGAAACGGGGTATAAAAGTACGTAAGATTTACTGAAAAAATTGTCATTTTTGCTGTTTGACAGGCCCCTTACAAATAACGTAGACCCTATTGATCAGTTCCTCTCACTCTCCTCGGCGCATCGAGGATGGTGGAGATTGTGGTGTCCTTTTCCGCCGAAAGCCCTCCTCTCGCGGTCATCGCCGCGGCCAGGATCGCTGGAGTACCTCTCACAATCGATCCAAGCCTCCCTCCGGCTTCGGCTAGCTTTTTCCGTTTCTCTTCAGGGTATGTCTCAAATCAACAATTTTGATTCATTTTCTTTAGTTCTAGAACTATTTTTCTTGCATTCGGTTAGCTTTTTCTTGTCTAAAAATGTTTTTGGGGTTTAGTTGGGTGTTCAATGAAATTTGATATTTGAGTAAGAAGTGAAAAATGGATGAAAGAGGGGTGCTAGGTTTGTAGATAACAGTGTTTTGAGTGCTATGTGTAATTGCCCGCCCCGCCTTTTTATTGGAAAATACATTCCGATTTTTTATCTGCCTTTTAATTATTTATGAGGGTTTTTTTCTATGTTCTTGATAGCATTTCTTTCATTTTGGTGCAACAATTTACTGTTTTATACGTGCTATGAAGCTTGGCCCGTCTAGTAACAAGCACAAGGAACAGAGGCAGCATGTATACCGCTACACAAGAATTGAAGGAAAAATAGAAAAAGATAACATGGCATGAGTGTTCTTATTATTATGATATGCATCTGAAAATATAGAAAAGATACTTATAACTATTTTTCCATGCACGAAACATAGGAATATACCTAGTAACACTGATATCAGCCAATTGATAGTCATGGAAGCTATCAAAAGGTGGAATAATATATCAAGTGTTAGAATTGCGTATGCCGCACATAACTTCTATATAACAAATATTAAATATTCATCCAATCATTTCTGTGTTTTTGAAAGTTTACTGCAGCTAATACTCAAGACACATTGAGTGGAGTTCTTGGATTGATTTCATTGTTAGGCTTGTTTCCAAAATGTTGATGTTTGATCGACATGCATGAGAGCCATGAAGGAGCTTGTGCTCCAGAGCTGTAATGCTTTGTTTGGCATTTTCAATTCCTTCTGCATGCATTAGAAAGTTGGCTTGTATTGATTTTTTGGCTTCACTTGCTAAGTTGCATCTAACAAAACTACAGAGTAACTTCTAAAATTTCCTCCCTCCCTCCCACTCTTCCCCTGTCCTTCTCTCTCTCTCTCTCTCTCTGCCCTTCTCCCCTACCTCTCTCCTTTCTCCCTCTTTATCTCTCTCTCTGGCATTCAAATCTCTCTCTCCCTTTCTCTCTCTGGAATTCAAATCTCGCTCCCTCTCTCTCTCTCTCTCTCTCTCTCTCTCTCTCTCTCTCTCTCAGGCACTTAATCCTTTGATTTCTGGTTTGGTATACGATGNTACATTGAGTGGAGTTCTTGGGTTGATTTCATTGTTAGTCTTGTTTCCAAAATGTTGATGTTTGATCGACATGCATGAGAGCCATGAAGGAGCTTGTGCTCCATAGCTGTAATGTTTTGTTTGGCATTTTCAATTCCTTCTGCATGCATTAGAAAGTTGGCTTGTATTGAATTTTTGGCTTCACTTGCTAAGTTGCATCTAATAAAACTACAGTAACTTTTAAAATTTCCTCCCTCCCTCCCACTCTTCCCCTGTCCTTCTCTCTCTCTCTCTGCCCCTCTCCCCTACCTCTCTCCTTTCTCCCTCTTTATCTCTCTCTCTGGCATTCAAATCTCTCTCCCCCTTTCTCTCTCTGGAATTCAAATCTCNTCCCCCCCTCTCTCTCTCTGGAATTCAAATCTCTCTCTCTCCCCCCCCTCTCTCTCTCTCTCTCTCTCTCTTTCTCTCTCTCTGAGGCACTTGGTATACGATGTGAATACCACTCATCCAGGTGGCTCATGGTTTATAGTTTTGGTTAAACATAATGTTTTTTGCTCTGTAGTTCTATTAAATCCTATAGTGAATTTTTGTTTACAGTTCATTTATATGCTTGCTGATTTGGCGATTCTATTGGTACTGGTGGTGCTTTGGTTTCCAGATTTTCTGTTTCCCCTGATGCTGTTTTTTTTTATTTTTATTTTGTGCTTAGATTGGGTTTTGTTTTGCTAATATCTCAGTTTCATGAGGCATTGTGAATTTGAAAGGAGTCTTTTCCTCTTATTTTAAATACATTTTTTTTTCTTAAAAAATCTTGTTAAACTGGAATCTGAAACTTCTCCAACTTCTTTTGTTTCCTCTTTTTAACTACTTTGTTTCTCATTGTCACGTTCATTGTGCATGTTCTCTGATTTTTATCCCCATGATGATAAATTTAGTAATCTGAACCTTATTTTGGTGCCAGAATGATCGGTGCTCCCTCACACTTGTTGGGGTTGAGGAACCGAGAGTTCATGAAATGGTGATATCAGGCTTTCTGAGGGATACTTATAGCCACGTCAGAGCTCATGTACCAGTTTGTTTAATCTCTTCTTTTTATTATTAAACTTTATATTTTAACATTCATATCAGCTTTCTGTATGATTGGTAGTATTACTGGTGTTAAAAAGCTGAGATTTCATAGCATAGTGATAGCAGGATTTCTTAGGGATTTATTTAGTTACTGCAGAGGTCATCTATCTTTTCCTTTTGCTCGAGTATTTTTTAGAAGGGTATTTTTCTTAACCGATGTAATTGTCAAACTTGCAGCTGGTTCCCATATTTTTTTTCGGCTTTCTTTGCTGTTAAGTCCGCTGTTTTTTAAACCCTACCACCTGGGCACCTCATTTTTTATNTGGGTATTTTTCTTAACCGATGTAATTGTCAAACTTGCAGCTGGTTCCCATAATTTTTTCGGCTTTCTTTGCTGTTAAGTCCGCTGTTTTTTAAACCCTACCACCTGGGCACCTCATTTTTTATTCAATTTGCTGCTGATCCTTTTGCAAAATTTTTCGTTAAATATTGATGCAATCTGGTTCAATGATNCGGCTTTCTTTGCTGTTAAGTCCGCTGTTTTTTAAACCCTACCACCTGGGCACCTCATTTTTATTCAATTTGGTGCTGATCCTTTTGCAAAATTTTTCGTTAAATATTGATGCAATCTGGTTCAATGATCGGTACATGAAATGGGGCCCAAATAGCAATTTTCTTTTTCCTTTTGCATGAAACCTCTCATATGTTTTCTTTCTTTTCTCTGTTTCAGCTGCAGGTAATCCAAAGTTGTGCAGGCACATTTGAAGTAGTTCCCGTGTTCTTTCATTTTTTCTATTCCTCTTTCTTTTTATAAGCTTCTCCACTTCCCCTAGACAGAATGATCATTATGAAATTGCGGCATTATCAATGCAAAGCCACTATAGTGTTTTTTTTTTCCCTGTATTTCCTGCACGTAACCCGTCCTTATAATCTCTTTTTATAGAGGTTCTAAAAGAAAAAAACTGCAGATCATAGTCCTTATAATTTCTTTTTTTAGAAATTCTAAAACAAAAAACTTGAGGGAGGATATCTAATTTACATTTTTATATAATTTTTTTTTTCAACCATTTCGCTTTCTGCAAAAACCTAATTTACGCATAAACTTTTGGATGATACTGGTTGACAGTTCTTGAAATGAAGAGGCTGATTGGAANTGGTACATGAAATGGGGCCCAAATAGCAATTTTTTTTTTATCCTTTTGCATGAAACCTCTCATATGTTTTCTTTCTTTTCTCTGTTCAGCTGCAGGTAATCCAAAGTTGCACAGGCCCATTCGAAGTAGTTCCTGTGTTCTTTCATTTTTTCTATTCCTCTTTCTTTTTATAAGCTTCTCCACTTCCCCTAGACAGAATGATCGTTATGAAATTGCGCCATTATCAATGCAAAGCCACTATAGTGTTTTTTTTTCCCTGTATTTCCTGCACCTAACCCATCCTTATAATCTCTTTTTTTAGAGGTTCTAAAAGAAAAAAGCTGCAGATCATAGTCCTTATAATTTCTTTTTTTAGAAATTCTAAAACAAAAAACTGGAGGGAGGATATCTAATTTACATTTTTATATAATTTTTTTTTTTCATTTTGCGTGTGGGAACCATTTCGCTTTCTGCGAAGACCTAATTTGCGCATAAACTGTTGGATGATACTGGTTGACAGTTCTTGAAATGAAGAGGCTGATTGGAAAATCACTAAATTATGATGAATTTTGTTGAAAATTTCGGTATTGCAAACCCGTGCTGTGATTGAGTTTTTTTTTTTAATTTTTTTTGTTTAGATTATATTTATCAAATTTATTGCTTCCATAACTGCTGATATTGTCACCTATGGTTTCAGTATACCTGCTGTCTTTCCTTTTGGGATATTTTTCAGATGGAAATATAGTTTTATTTTGGTAAATTTGAGGTAAATATACGACCAGACGGTTATGTGATGTTGAAGAAGCAATTTGGACTTCATTTTCTTTTATATGACACTTCTTTTTCTAATTTTTTTAATGGAGTTTTTTCTGAAATTTGTTTTTCTAATTTAGCATATTGCAGTTTCATCAAGTCATTTTACTTTTGTGCAAGTTTTAGTTTGCACTGGGCTAAATAGAAATTGCCCTTGCTGGTTGAGTCTTAAAATTATTTTGCACTGAGCATGCCCACCAATTGACAATAATGTTTAAAAAAAAATAAATAAAGAAAGGAAGTGGGGGTTTTGGTCGAAAATGATTCTAACAATTAAACTTTACAAACTGCATACAATCCAATTGAAAGTGATTTAAATTGTTTCCAAGCAATGAATGATGACGCCTATGTTTGGGACTTCAAAGCTTCTTGTACATTCCATTGTGGCACTTCCGACTGAATCTATCTGCTGAATACTACCTCTCACTAATGTTAGATTAAATAATTTTTAAAAAAGCTATTCAAATATGCATCTGATGTCCACCTATCTACATTTGATTTGCTTTTCTCTCAATTTTTTTGGCAGTCTGATAGAAGTATATGCTTTTTTTTTAATTAATTTATTTCTCTTCAGAATTAAATTGCAGGGAACAAACACTCTCTTGCGTTATCTTGGGAGGGTCTCAAAACTTTCTGATTTCTATGGTAAAGATGCAATAGAGTCATCTCAGGTATGTTTCATGGATATAAAAAATGCCACTTAAGCTGTATTTTATTCCGAATATCTTATGACATTCGTTTCAGATTGATGAGTGGCTTGAATATGCTCCAATTTTTTCATCTGGTCCACAATTTGAGAGTGCATGCATGCATGTAGATGAGCATCTTGTTTTGAGGACCTTTTTGGTTGGGTATAGCCTTTCTATTGCTGATATAGCAATATGGTCAGGTCTCGCTGGTAAAGTTGCGCCGTTTATGATCTGTTATACTTTGCCTTTTAAGCTGATTACTCTAGAGATTTTCTTGACATTTAAATCTCACTTTTCAGGCACTGGACAGAGGTGGGAAAGTCTGAAGAAGTCGAGGAAGTTCCAAAATTTAGTCCGTTGGTTCAACTCTATAGCTGAAGAATATAGTTCCTTGAATGAAGTCACAGGAATATATGTTGGCAAGAGGGGGCTGGGAAAATCTCCCTCTACTAACCTTCCCCGAACTTCCAAAGGAAATGAAGAACCATTGATAAATGGTGAAGTAAATCCTAGGGAGAAGGTTCTTCCTTTTGAAGTTGATCTTCCTGGTGCAAAGGTTGGAGAAGTTTGCTTGCGGTTTGCCCCAGAACCAAGTGGATTCCTGCACATTGGGCACACAAAGGCCGCTTTGTTAAATCAATATTTTGCCCATAGATATGAAGGACGGATGATTATTCGCTTTGATGACACAAACCCTTCCAAGGAAAGCAACGAGTTTGTAGAAAACCTTTTACTAGATATTGAGACATTGGGCATCAAATATGATGCTGTTACTTACACTTCAGATTATTTTCCACAGTTGATGGAAATGGCTGAAAGGTTGATAACCAAGGGAAAAGCTTACGTAGATGATACACCTAGGGAGCAGATGCAGAAGGAAAGGATGGATGGGATTGAGTCAAAGTGTAGGAATAATAAAGTTGAAGAGAATCTATTGCTGTGGAAAGAGATGATTGTAGCTTCTGAAAGAGGGATTCAGTGTTGTGTACGAGGCAAACTAGATATGCAGGACCCAAACAAATCCCTTCGGGATCCTGTTTACTATCGCTGTAACCCGGATCCTCATCATCGTGTTGGTTCTAAATACAAAGTCTACCCTACATATGACTTTGCTTGCCCATTTGTTGATTCTGTTGAGGGTATAACACA
>JXCR01134699.1:111458-124995 GCA_002079205.1 Phalaenopsis hybrid cultivar
CTTTCTCATCTCCTTCTGGCACCTTTTTGTTTTTATCTCGAGTTTTCTTATAATCTAACAAGCAGTTCAAACTTGTGTGGCACAAAATAACATGACTGCAGCTGGAAGAAGGTGAGGACTTCCTTGACAATCTCAATTCATGCACAAGACGAGAGACTGCTGCTCTGGGGGATTCCAATATGCGTAATCTCAAGCGTGGAGATGTGATCCAGCTCGAGCGCAAAGGCTATTTCAGATGTGACGTCCCATTCGTTCGCCCTTCAAAACACGTGGTTCTATTTGCGATTCCTGATGGCAGGCAGCCCACCTCTTTGAACTAAACTTAAACCCGTTTGCTATAATTTAAGCTTTTATTAAGGGGTTAGCTGCAGCTTTTGGTTTTGAAGATACGAGGCCAGATTAATTTATTTTGACTGTTTAGAGCTGGTTTTTCTCCTGCAGAAAAAGAGCCAAAAAGATTTCTGTTGTTGTATTACTAAGTACTGTTATCAACTAATATGATGAAGGTTACTGATTTTGGTACCCTTTGTTATGTGTTGTTTTTGTTTTTTACATGATTCATGTAAGATACTGAACATTTTTATGATTGATATTTGGAAGCTGGATGTTGTCGGAAGTTATGAGGCTTCTTTTTAGTTTGATTTATTTATGTTGTTATAAACAAGCAAGAGGATAGATTGATTACGAAATTATAATATAAGAAAATTCTTTTATTAATGAGGATGCATTATAATAATAAAGAATATAGTTTTTAAAGGTATGTTAGGTATGTTTGATGATAATATTATGATCAGGAGTGGAATCAGTGGTGTGTGTGTGCATGCAACCGAACACGAACGAACAAAGCTTGTGTTCGTGTTCGGTTTGTTTGAAATTTAGTTTGTTTGAAATAAGCTTGTGNAAGAAATTAAGAAGGAAAATGGCAGTGTGATCCATTTGGTTGGGGTTTTGCACCCAGAAGGCTCGGTGAAAACGACAAAGTTGAAGCTTACATGGCTTCCTGACACCGATGAGCTAATTAGTCTTTCATTGGTTGAATTTGACTACCTACTAAAGAAGAAGAAGGTATGTTTGCTATTGCTTTATCTTGTTCCAGTTTTAAATAAACTGTTTGCTATTTCAAGTTAAGTTTTATCTACTATGATTCATTTCATGAATCATCAGCTTGGTTTTACGGTTGGCCATCATCTTTGTATCAAATCTCAAAACCTTTTAATCCCGTAGGGCATTCATGTTTGGAAATTCAAATCTCAAAACTTTTTCATCTCGTTTTTCTGCTACTTTCTCATCTCCTTCTGGCACTTTTTTGTTTTTATCTCGAGTTTTCTTATAATCTAACAAGCAGTTCAAACTTGTGTGGCACAAAATAACATGACTGCAGCTGGAAGAAGGTGAGGACTTCCTTGACAATCTCAATTCATGCACAAGACGAGAGACTGCTGCTCTGGGGGATTCCAATATGCGTAATCTGAAGCGTGGAGATGTGATCCAGCTCGAGCGCAAAGGCTATTTCAGATGTGACGTCCCATTCGTTCGCCCTTCAAAACACGTGGTTCTATTTGCGATTCCTGATGGCAGGCAACCCACCTCTTTGAACTGAACTTAAACCCGTTTGCTATAATTTAAGCTTTTATTAAGGGGTTTATAAGGAATTTTAATCGATGTTAGCTGCAGCTTTTGGTTTTGAAGATACGAGGCCAGATTGATTTATTTTGACTGTTTAGAGCTGGTTTTTCTCCTGCAGAAAAAAAAACCAAAAAGATTTCTGTTGTTGTATTACTAAATACTGTTATCAACTAATATGATGAGGGTACTGATTTTGGTGCCCTTTGTTATGTGTTGTTTTTGTTTTTTACATGATTCATGTAAGATACTGAATCATTTTTATGATTGATGTTTGGAAGCTGGATGTTGTCGGAAGTTATGAGGCTTCTTTTTAGTTTGATTTTAAGTATGATGTTATAAACAAGCAAGAGGATAGATTGATTACGAAATTATAATATAAGAAAATTCTTTTATTAATGAGAATNGCCAAAAAGATTTCTGTTGTTGTATTGCTAAATACTGTTATCAACTAATATGATGAAGGGTACTGATTTTGGTGCCCTTTGTTATGTGTTGTTTTTGTTTTTTACATGATTCATGTAAGATACTGAATCATTTTTATGATTTATATTTGGAAGCTGGATGTTGTTCGAAGTTATGAGACTTCTTTTTAGTTTGATTTAATCATGATGTTATAAACAAGCAAGAGGATAGATTGATCACGAAATTATAATATAAGAAAATTCTTTTATTAATGAAAATGCATTGTAATAATAAGGAATATAGTTTTTAAAGGAATGTTAGGTATGCTTGATGATAATGTTATGATCAGGAGTGGAATCAGTGGTGTGTGTGTGTGCAAGTGGGCACGCGTGTATATGTATGTATGTATGTATAGGGGTGTAAACGAACCGAACACGAACGAACAAAGATTGTGTTCGTGTTCGGTTCGTTTAAAATTTAGTTTGTTTGAAATAACCTCGTGTTCGTTTNAATGCATTGTAATAATAAGGAATATAGTTTTTAAAGGAATGTTTAATATGCTTGATGATAATGTTATGATCAGGAGTGGAATCAGTGGTGTGTGCGTGCATGTGGGCGCACGTGTATATGTATGTATGTATGATATGATATGTACATGCGCTAACAACTGCAAATATGCAGATGCGCTCAATCGTCTCAAATATGGTCATAAAAACTTCACAGTTCTTAATAAAATTACAGGCTTCCACAACTATGTAGGATTTTTTAATTGGTAAAAACTCCAAAGAAATAAATAAATAAGGGAATTTACATTCATACCGCATAATTCTTATGTATTTACATATTTAACACTTAAAATTTATTTTGTTACATTTATACCATCCAAATCTTCTGTATCATATAAAAAAATAATAATTATTTTAACTTTAAAATAGTGAAATGTCACTTTTGAATAAGTAGGTACATATGCAAAAATTAAGGTGTATGAGCGCTACTTATGTAAGGGTATTAATCTCAATAATAGTGACATAACTCTTCAATATTTTTCAAATAAATTTTAATATACATATAATTTTACGTGTTTATGATGTACATAAATATTTTTCGTAGCTTAAAGATGCTTAAATACATACATATCAAAAAAATAGGAGTTTTTATTTTCTCCTGAAGGTTTATCTTGCTAGTAGGATAAGGGAAAAAATATTACATCAGTACTACGCACGTAGAAGTAACGTGCGTAACCAATGAAATCACGTCACGACACCCCGAGCGACAGAGAAAAAAAACGACGCAGTAACACGGGGAATATTCCCTCCCGTATTATTGATGTATTATTCATGTGTTATTGTGTGTTATTGATGTGTTATTGTGTTATAATAACACCAAGAATATTCTCAGGATAAAATAACACATGAATAACACACAATAATACATAAATAACACGGGAAATATTCCCGACAGAGAAAAAACGGCGCAGTAACACGGGAGAATATTCTTCATCGATTCATGTGTTATTGTGTGTTATTCATGTGTTATTCATGTTATTGATGTGTTATTATGTCATTATAACACCAGAAATATTCTCAGGATACAATGACACATGAATAACACACAATAACACATCAATAACACGAAAATGATGTAACTTTTTTTTTTTCTCTATCTCACGAATGCCGGCTTGATTTCAGTGGCTACTCCTTATTTTCCGTAGTACTGATGTAATATTTTTCCCGGATAAGGAGTGCTAAACCCTCTTGACTCGATTCGTGTTCTTCTTCACTTGCTCCTTGCCAATTACTTCTCATTTATTGGTAATGGCCACTCCGGCTCCGCCGCTCGCCACTCGGTCTTTTTTCTCCTCTATTGGAAGCAGAGGCTTTCCATTCTCACTCCGTCTTGACTTCACCGGCGGAATCTCCGGTCAGAGCTACAGAGCGAATACAAGGCCGGGGATACCCTACATCGAGGCGAAGGCCTCGACCAGGAGAGAGAACCGTGCTGCCCGTCACGAACGGGTTAGGAAGAAGGTGAACCCCGTTCTCATATTGTTTTTTTGCTTGCCATTAAACAGCGTTTTCTCAAGTTGATCGTAATGCAGCCTTCATTAGTTAAATTGCATAGTTTTTTTCTTCCTGTTGGTGATGATNGTACATCGAGGCGAAGGCCACGACCAGGAGAGAGAACCGTGCCGCCCGTCACGAACGGGTTAGGAAGAAGGTGAACCGCGCTCTCATATTGTTCTTTTGCTTGCCATTAAACAGCCTTGATTTCTCAAGTTGATCGTAATGCAGCCTTCATTAGTTAAATTGCATAGTTTTTTTCTTCCTGTTGGTGATGATTTTCTTAAATTGTGATGAAATTGGCTAATTATGAGTAATTTGATGACCTAAGTTAATCAGTTTGAGCTATCTTGCCCCAAAAGGTTGTCTATGTTTAAATGGAACAAATATGAAGCAAGGAAGCAATTCCATTGAAAATATCTGGGTTGTTGACGTGTTATTTAAGTATTTGAACATCAGAAGCATCCAATCATATATTTCTTATGCTTTGCGAATTGGATTCCAATCAGAAATGTAGAAAAACTTTGTTAGTAAAGAAATTTACTTCAGTAATTGTATTTTCTGTAAGGATATATTGTCATTGAAAAATATAAAATGACTCATAATGAAAAGGAGAACATAAAAATATTTTGTGTTCTGATATGTAATTGCCATTTTTGTAAGCTTAGATTCAGATAAGTTACTGTAGATAAATTTTGATGTGAAGTAATAAAAAGCTAAATCATCTTGGCATGTTGATGACATAACTAATTCTCGAGTGATACTTGACACCAGATGCAAACAAAATACTGAGAATTGCACTAATATAATGTAAAAGTTTAACATTAAATTCATATTAAATAAAAATTTAGTGTTGCTAGCTCGATCAACGGCTTAACACGGAGTTTTTTTTATTCATTAATATACAATATTAATAACATATTACCCTTTCAATTCAACGAACATGCTAAAATATTTTTTAAATATGTATAGTTGCTTTTATTTGATTATTCATATGTACTATTTTCTGAGTATAAGAGGGTGCTAACCAGTTACACGTTAAGGTTGAAACGAAGTATTGGATAACTCGAGCACATTCAAGTCGATATGGATAACTAAAGCAATATAAGTTTCAGTTACATTTTTGTCTATTCAGCCTCTGAAGTTTTTGAAACTTCTCTATTTAAGATTCTCATTTGTGCACCTTGAAGATTAAATAAAATTAATATAGTTCTTCCAAAAGGCCTTTTTAGAGACCCTAAATTGAATCTATATCCTTTTTAACCCTTTTTAGGTAGATGGAAGAGGGTTGAATCTAAGCAATCAAAACCAAAATCTGAAGCCTTGTAATGTTCCATGCATTCTATAAGCTTTATTTAATCGAAATGTTTCACTATTTATATTGAAAAACTAAAGTGATACTAAGGTTAGAAATGTTCACAGGTGTTAGGCTTTTAAGTAGATAGAAGTGGCTTGAATCTAAGCAATCAAAAACAGCATCTGGAGTCTTTGTAATGTTCAATGCATTCTAAAAGCTTTATTTAATTTAGATGTTTCACAATTTATATTGGAAAACTAAAGAGATAGTTAGGTTAGAAATTCTCACAGGTGTTAGGTTTTAATGTTGAAAGTTTCTTTATATTGCTTTCCTTNTCATGTTCGTCCCGCCTACTTATCGAGCAAATCGAACACAAACTCATTGACGAACCGAACACGAACTGTTCGCGAACAACGAGCTTTTTTGACAGCCCTATGTGCATGTGGGCGCGCGTGTGTGTGTGTGTATATATATATATGTACAAACGCTAACAACTGCAAATATGCATATGCGCTCAATCTGTCTCAAATATGGTAATAAAAACTTCACAGTTCTTAATAAAATAACAGGCTTCCACAACTCTGTAGGATTTTTTAATTGGTAAAAACCTCATAGAAATAAATAAAAAAGGGAATTTACATTCATACCTGCATAATTCTTATGTATTTACATATTTAACACTTAAAATTTATTTTTTTACATTTATACCATCCAAATCATTCGCATCATATAAAAAAAATAATTATTATTTTAACTTTAAAATAGTGAAATGTCACTTTTAAATAAGGTGGTACATATGTAAAAAATAAAGTGTATGAGCGCTACTTTATGTAGGATATTAACCTCAATAATAGTGACATAAGTCTTCAATATTTTTTAAATAAATTTTAATACATATATAATTCTATGTATTTATGTCGTACGTGAATATTTTTGGCAGGCTTAAGATACTTAAATACATACATACCAAAAAAATAGGATATTTATTTTCTCCTGAAGGTTTATCTTGCAAGTAGGATAAGGAGTGCTAAACCCTCTTGACTCGATTCATGTTCTTCTTCACTTGCTCCTTGCCAATTGCTTCTTATTCATCGGTAATGGCCACTCCGGCTACGCCGCTCGCCACTCGGTCTTTNGACCCAAGGTGAGTTAATTTGGTGCTACTACTTGCAAAGTTGCATACTTTGAATAGGTGTAGTTCTTTTTGAAGTTGGTGATAGAAGAACAAAGAAATTTTCAAAATATAAGGGTTGTAGATTAGTAGAACAAAGACGTACATGACATGTTTTTTGTGGAAGTTAGAATTGAAAATTAACAATCCATAACACTGAACAAGTGACACCTAAGATTGAAATTTTTGCTTTGGATATGTTATCGAAAATAATTGGAATGTGGAGTAGGTTATGATTTGTGGAGTTAAGATTGGATTTGCTAAATAGAAAATGTCTCAGGAATATTATATCATGAGTGAATTGCATTGATTCTCAAAAATTAATTTGATAAAACTATAATTAGAATCACAATATTAAATCGACTTTATTGTTGAGAAACAAAGAAACCAATGGCATTCAAGTTGAATGTGGTGGAAATGAGATTATTTATTATTATTATTATTTCTGTCATAGAAATGTGTATTAAAATAGATGCATGATAAAATTAGGAATTTTAAAGTGCAGTGATAATATTAGTAATTTGGGAGTCGCTTCTCTTAAAAATTAGTTAGTGAAGAATAAAGTTAGTGAATTGGATTTATAAAGGAATACAAAATATGCACTAAATTGAGTGAATAGATTAGATGTGAAGAGGAAGATAAAGAGATTAATGAAAGGTAATGTTGCTTGTAGTAGAAAATAATTGGCGTTAAACTTTAACGCCTTCAGCTTCACCAGTAATGGAGAATGAAGGCGGAGAGATCCTAAACCATCCCAATTAGTAAGATAAGGCTAAGGATGCTGAGGATAATTGCTAGATCAGTCATATTTTTCACAGCTATCTTCATGTGGAAGCTGAATCAATATTCACTGCTTATTTGTCATGCTAAAGTTGTGCCGAAAGTAAGCATTCTAATGAAAACAGTGTAAACCATCTTATGATTGTAGACAACCTAGCAATAGTTTGCATTTTCTTCTTGTGGATACGCCATGCCTCATTGATCCAAACCATACAAGGACTCCACTGTGCCTAAAATTTTAACAAATATTTTAGCTTTCTTAATAGAAACATATACCTTAGCTTTTCTTGCACTGCTTTGGTGATTTTTTATCCTTAAAATTTGCAGAGCGAAGGAATCTCTCAGCTGAAAAGGTAAACAGAAAAGGTTTTTCCATTGTTCAACAAGTATCATAGCTTTGTAAAATCTCAGTAGTTCCTCCCTATGGCATCCTATACCAATATCTTTATTCTCCTATTAAGAAGAGGCTATCAGAGTTGTAGAGTTCATTAAAATGACTGATTCTCTTGGCAAAGAAGAGTAAAAGGTTGTTGATTGAGTGTGTGCCACTTAATTAAGGATTGATGAGTAAAAGAATGCCGGCTCTTGAACTAAGGGTTTGACATTCTACATTTTGCTGACTTGTAACATCAGATTAAAGCCCTAGCATTGTTTTGTAGATAATATCCAATGTATTTTACTAAAGTTTTATTAGTGATTTTTTTGGTAGATTGGTTGTGTGATTCATAGACTACCAATTTCAGAAAAAAAAACTATCAATAGGTTTTGATATGGCTTCCCTTGAAGTAGAATCAATGGGAATTTTACAGTGCGAAGGTAGTATGTTTTGCACATTTTTCTTTAGATCATCTAAATCTCAAAAAGTGCAAAACCCAAGATAGTCCCCCGACTTTCAATAAGTGACCAATTTAAGCACAGAGTTCTAAACTGCCCCAGCTTTAACTTTCCCACTCGTGTAAACCAAGCATTAAATACTGTTTTGTAGAAAAATTATGGATAGTATCTTACAATTAAATCAAGAATGTTGAAAATTTTATATATCTAAGAAGATCCTAGAAGAAATTCAAAAAAATCCTAAAAGATTTGATTGGAACAACTTCAGAAACTTTTGATTAGTTTATTCCCTTCTTATTCTATGTTATTTTTTTTTAATTGCAAAATTATTTTCTTTCCTAATTTAGATAGATGTGTTTGGTAAGTTTGTACATTATGAGAGGTTGTTTTCCCATGTGAATAATATGAATCAAGAGATTTATTCCTCTCCAAACATATTTTCTACATTGTATTAGAGATAACAAACAAATCTTAGATCTCTTTTTAGTCGTCGAAATCCTCTCTGTAGCCACCTGTCTTCTTGCAGGCCCTCCTCCGAGCTTCCACCCTGCAGCCTCCAGTACCAAAATTCTCCCTCCGTAGCTAGTCTTCTGCCTTTCTGAAAGATAGTCGTAGGAAGCAGAGCTGATCCTTTCCGTAGTATGTTTCCCTAATCTATTGCAACAAAACTACCTCCTTGGAAAGCAAAACGTCTCGGCCGAACAACAACCAACAAACATTTCTTCGACAAGCCTGCATCACTTCTCCTAAATTTTCTCATTTCCTCCTCCATAAACTCCTCTTCCCGAACTCATGCAGCTGGAATTTTCCTGCAGCCGCAATAACACCTTCAACCACCAAAAGTTCCTTTTCTGCAGGCCCTCATATATTCAGCCGCAAGAACACCTTCCCTATAGGCCCTCATTAGTTCTTCAGGCAGTCGGATTTCTACCTGCTAGATTCTTTTTTGCAGGCCCTCTTCCGGTGGAATCCTCCAACAGTAGCAGTAAAAGCAATGACAACAAGCATAAACTTCAGTTCAACTACTAAATGCAGCTCTAAATATGCATAGGGTTGATAAACAAGCACATGATGAAGACATCAAGTTCGACTCTAAAGATCAATTATGAATCAGAGACCATATATTCTGTCCAAAAGACTCCTGAACTCTCTAACTATATCACAAATCATAAATTCAATGGTCATAACTATCTTCAGTGGTCTCAATCCGTGTTTATGTACATTTGTGGTAAAGGGAATGAGAAATATCTCATGGGAGAAGGCAAAGTTTTTTAGATCATTGCCCTTAACCACCACACATGAAAGAATCAAGATCAAAGTTTTTTAGATCTTGGCTAGTTAACTCAATGACTACTTAAGTGAGAGAAAATCTTCTGCTCAATAAAACTGCCAAATAAATTTGAGTGGCTGTAAGAAAAATATATTCTAATACTGAAAACACTGCATAGTTGTTTGAGATTGAAATCAAGCTTCATGACCTTCTTCAAGCAAAGCTAAGTGTCACCCAATACTTCGATATCTTGACAAAATATTGGCTATAATTGGATATATTTGAGACACATGTGGGAACATGTCCACATGATCGTGTGACGTTCAAATCTATTATACAATCAAATTCCTAGTAGAGCTATCTCATGAATAGGATGAGGTAAGAGGGAGGATCATGGGAACAAAGCTCCGTCCATCTATCATTGATGCTTTTGTTGAAGTTAAAAGAAAAGAGAGTAGAAAGAAACTAATGTTGACTGAAAAGGAGGGTTGACCAAGTACTGAAAGCTCGACCCCATACACTCATAACTCCTCCCATGACTTAATGAATAAGAAGAATCGCCCCACAGGTGACTATTGCAAGAAGATTGAGCATATCAAGAACAAATGTTGGAAACTTCATGGAAACCCTACAGATTAGAAATCTGGACAGTGAATGAAAGATCTAGAGAAAAAGGCTAATGTTGTTACCACATCTGAAGGGTCGGTTAAACCGTTCGCCAAGGAGCAGCTTGAGTACTGAAAAAATTCTTAGAGGCAATTCAGACTAGCACACCAACCTCGTGACCCACCAATGTAATATATCATTCTTTCATCTTGCCAGTAGTGAGAGATTTGGAACTTGGATCGTAGATTCATGAGCATCTGATCATATGACCAGAGATATTAATGCTCTAGTCAACTATCAAAAGGCTTCTACATATAGATCGATAAGACTTGCAAACAAATCACTCTCAAACATTGTTGGTATAGGAGACATGGAGATCTCTTAGGATATTACTTTTTCCTTTGTTTTATTTGTTCTTTAGTTGAACTGCAATTTGATTTCAATCAATAAGCTTACTCATGATATGAAACGTGTAACTAAATTTCTTACAAACTATATTGGATTTCTGGTGGTGTAGGGGAAGGTGATTGACAGTGTTGAAATGCTTCAAGACATGCTTGCTCAAGGAATTTCTCTTTAAACACACAAATATTTCACCTCTGATTTCTATTGACATCGTGACACACCAATGCTTCAAGACATGCTGTCGAAATCAAGTTTAGTTATGACATCGCCTGGGCCATTCTGGTTTTAATTATGTTGCTAAGTTATATCTTTATTTGCTTATCAATAAAAAACTTAGTTTCTATCATTTCTTAGGTTTGTTAACTTACTAAACACACTAGCAATAATTATTTTCTGACCCAGTACAAACCCTCACACCCTTTTGTCACTATCCACAGTGATATTTTAGGACATTCAAAGGTGAAAGCCCCCCTAAGTGGGGCTAGATGGTTTGTTTTATTTATTGAAGAGCACTGGAACCATTTAGGTATTTCTAATGAAGGAAAAAATTTGAAATAATCAAAATCTTCCAAACCTTTCGTGACATGATTCAAACTCAATTAAAATGCAAAATTCAGATTCTTTAAACTGATAATGCAAACAAATATTTCAATTCTATCATTGGATCTTATCTTTCAAAAAAATAGAATCATGCATGTGAGTTCATGTATTGATACCTCATAATAAAATGCAATAACTGAGAGTAAAAATAGACATTTTCTTGAGGCATCCAACTCAATTCTGACGTTCCATCAAATTCTTAAATATTTTTTGTGGGAAGCAGTTTTTATTGCAACATATATATCTTTTTAATCGAATGCTTAGCCAGATACTTAACTTCAAATACATTTTCATATTTTGATGGTTATTTATCCTCACATCAAAGCTTTCTCTTCTACTATCCCATTTAAAATCTTTGGATGTGTATCATTTGTTCACGATAATTCCCAAAATTGCATAAAAATTGATTCTAAATCTATCAAATGTATTTTTCTTGGGCATGCCACCTACAAAAAAAAAAAAAGAATATAAGTGCTACTCTCTTGTTACCAAAATACTACAATTCCATGAGTGTCAAATTTTTTGAAAATCAATCCTACTACTGCAAATATGATTTTTAGGGAGTGAGTGCAAATGAATATCAATTTCGGGATGCACTTGACGACACCTACACTACCTCACCACTTACTCCACCTAGCCCTCCTATTCTGGATGAGAATGTCCAACTAACCCAACCAACTTAAAGTCTAGGACAAAGAACTTCGTGTGTACATAAGGAGAAAGAAAAAAACTTGAGCAGATGGAAGACAACTTGTAAGGATAGAACTGCTCAAACCAAAACTCGAGTCCACATTTACATGAAACTTCAGGTAAGAAGGAGCCTAATACTCATGAGTTATTTCTTGACTATTCTGATGCTGGTGACAAGAAAAGTTGCATTAGATATTCAATTTAGGAGTATGTAGTTTATGGCAAGTTATTCTTTTCCTGTAAAGTTTTTGTTTTTAACCATGATAGCATGCAAATTTCTAAATTTATTCATAAAGCTCTTGAAAATCCGAAATAGAGGAAAACAGTTGAAGATGAGATTCGAGCACTAAAACATAATGATACTTAGATTCTTACCAAATTCACTCAAGGATAAAAAACCGGTTGGTTATAATTTAGTGTTCAACATTAATTACAAAGCTTGATAGGTTCAATACCAGATTTTGCATAAGATTTCACTCATACCAATGAGATCGACTGTCAGGTGATTTTCGCACCAGTTGCAAAACTTAGCACTATCAGTATTCTTCTTTCAATAACAATTAATAAGGAATGGAGATTGCATCAACTTGACATAAAAATGACCTTCCTGAAANGCTCAACAACTTTGATAGAAAATAATATTGTCATGAATTTCCAATCTATTGTTTAGTTGGAAGTNACTCAACAACTTTGATAGAAAATAATATTGTCATGAATTTCCAATCTATTGTTTAGTTGGAAGTAATTTCAACATCTTTGATCGTGATTTTATTCATACCTATTTCATGTGCCAAATTAAAATTCTTATTGTATATATAAAATATGTCAGGACAAATCTCAAGACAGATGACTGATTCAGGAAAAAGAAACGACCGATTGAACATAACTGTTGGCAATTGTTTCAGGCTGAACAACGGCTAGATGGGTGTCTTGTTCGGGCGATCGGCGGAACGTGTCAGGAAGGATCATTTCGGATTAAATATTGATCGGGTTGAGGCTTATAGGACGATCGATGAGCTCTCTTATCGATATCGTTCTTATTATATTCGAATAACATTGTAATTATTAAAAATTCCCTCTGAAAAATTAATGATAAGGGGATTAATATTTACTTTTGTAACACTGGGGCCCGTGCTTATAAATCGGGGGTCTATGTTATGAATAAATATTACTCTCTTATATCGTTCTTGACTATACTCTCGCTCTCTCTCTCTCCCCTACAAAATGCTCTATAATTTGGGTNGTACTTTTGTAACACTGGGGCCCGTGCTTATAAATCGGGGGTCTATGTTATGAATAAATATTAGACTCTCTTATATCGTTCTTGACTATACTCTCGCTCTCTCTCTCTCCCCTACAAAATGCTCTATAACTTGGGTNCTTTCGGATTAAATATTGATCGGGTTGAGGCTTATAGGACGATCGATGAGCTCTCTTATCGATATCGTTCTTATTATATTCGAATAACATTGTAATTATTAAAAATTCCCTCTGAAAAATTAATNCCTTTTGGACATAAAAATCTGGGGTAATTTTCCAACGCGCAATGGGTATAATCTTTGCTAATAAAAAAGGAAGAAACATTGAGGTATATGTCGATAATCTGTTAATTAAGAATCAGTCGGTTGAGCAACATATTGAAGATCTAAAAGAAATTTTCGTAACACTTAAAAAATTTAAACATGAAATTGAATACATTGAAATGTATCTTTGGGGCCTCGAAAGAAAGATTTCTGGGATACTCGCTAACCCCCAACGGAAAGATCTAAGCAGTCCTTATAATGCACCCCCCACCC
>JXCR01134699.1:129301-160952 GCA_002079205.1 Phalaenopsis hybrid cultivar
ATACAATAAGTCTCTCATACTCGTGGTGTACACTTTTTCTTCATTTATAAAACTAAAACTTCCAGTTTTTTAAATAGGCATAAACCGAAGAGATAATGTTCTGTTGAAAAATCGTTACAAAGCTTACGTGTATAATTTGCCCTACATTTCCTCCGATTAATTAATTAAATGAGACCATTTTGCTCCATTTTAATTTCAATCACGAGGAAAATTTGTGTATGTAAGACGTATGCAGCCCTGCGTGCATCTGAGTATTGGGGGTTATATCCACGTTATACTCTCTGTAACATCTCTGTAACCCAACTATAACACCCCCAATACCCTCTGAATACGCAGCGCTGCCACAGCCCAAAAGTTTATTCTCCTTAAGGTGAAAACTGAAAGTGAGCATAATCGAAACAACTGATCCAAAAACAAAAAACAAAATACAAAAAAAACAAAAACAAAAACAAAAGATACAAGGAACTTCTCAAGTCCTGACATAGAAATGTCAAATTAACTTAGTATGTAAAAGATGATATGCTGTCNTGATGATGATGAAAGAGAGATTCTCAAGATAAAAAAAGTGGTTGCCACGAGGTTTGAAATCAGGGTCCTAAGAATCATGAGATATTTTCTAGGTATGGATGTAGCAAGGTATAAGAAAAAACACTTATATTACGAAGGAAATAAATCCTAGATCTACTAAAGGAGACATAGAGGATTGGATGTAAGTTTGCTGATACTCCAGTGGATCACTACCAAAAGTCAAAGAACGGAGAAGAAAATATGTTTGGAGATAAGAGAATTTATCAAAGTTTGGTACAAAAACTCATTTACTTGTCACATACAAGATTAGATATTACATATCTTGTCAGTATTGCGAGCCAACACATGAGTAGTCCAAATGAAGAACACTTAGAGATGGAGTATAAAATTATGAGATTTCTTAAAATACTCTTGATCATGGATTAATTTTTGAAAAAATAAGGAACAAAGAGGTGGAAGTCTACAATGATGGTAGTTGGGCTATGGAATTCACTGAGAGAAGGTCCGCCACAAGTTTTTTTTTTATGTATGGGAAAATTTGGTTGCGTGGAGAAATAAGAAGCAAGTAGTTGCTTCTAAAAGCAATGCAGAATCAAAGTATATAACACTCGCCTTGGGAATCTATAAAGGGATTTGGATTCAAAAATTGTTAAGGAAGTTGGGATGTACTTCCAATAGACTTATACAAATGTTTTGTGACAGTCAAACAACTATCATTATTGCCAGGAATCATGTACATCATGACAAGACCAAACATATTGAACTTGATAGACACTTCATCTTTGAAAAGGTTAATATGGGAATTATTCAGCTAAGCTTCATCCCGACACATTAAAAATTTGTGGTTGTCTTCGCCAAAACTCTTCCTTTAAGCGCCTTCTCAGTGTTCAATACCAAACTTGGTCTTTACAACATCTACGACCTAGTTTGAGGGGAGTGTGGAAATCTGAGAAGATCCTGGAAGATTTGATTTGGACAACTTAGGAAACTCTTGATTAGTTTATTCCTTTTCTATTCTATGTTTTATTTTATTTTATTTCAGAATTATTTCCTTTCCTAATTTTGATTAGATATATTTGATAAGTTTGTAAAATAGGAGAAATTATTTTCCTTATATATATATGTACCATACATGTGACTATTAAGAATCAAGAGAATTATTCCTCTCCGAATATTTTTCTACAAACATTTTAATGTAAGAGCGATGAGGGTCCAATGTCCTTCAAAGAACTAAAATTAAGGAAGTTGTATCACCATGTCAAGGGGGGATGGTTGTTATAATATGGATCATCCATAACTGATGAGATTTAATGCCAGTCATTGCAATTTCTTTTTTGAAATTGAGGTAAGCCATCCCCTATATGATGTTTTAAGCCTTACACAAGGGAAGAAACAGCTTTATTTCTAGCCTATTGAAGCTTGCATTGCATGATATAATTGTTTTCAGCCTTCTAGCAAAGTTAACTTTCCTTTGCTAAAAAAATACTAGAACAATTGTTTTTATGTTAATATTATACCTTTGAATACATGGAATGTAGTTTTAGTAATAGTAGATCTCGTGGTAGAGTTGTAACAATGAGTGATCAAATCATTAAAAGGTGTGAACGTTTTAGATATCTCAGGTCTATTGTTCAAAGTGATGGTGATATATATGGGGATGTTATTAGTAGAGTTTATGTTGGATGGTTGAAGTGGAGTAATGCATTGTGCCTATTGTGTGATAGAAAAGCATCAGTTAGACTTAAAAGAAAAAATTTATAAGATGATGGTGTGATCTGCAATGCTTTATGGTGTAGAATGTTGGCATTTAAAAGAGAAGCACAAAATCAAGTTAAGTGTTGCTGATATGAGAATGCTTAGATGGATGAATAGCTTGACACTTAGAAAATACAAAATAAATGTATCCGTTAAACGGTTGGTGTAGCTTCTGTGCCACACAAGATTAGAGAGAGTCTTCTTAGATGGTTTTTCCACATTAAATGTCAACCACCTGATGATCCGGTTAGGAGAGTACATGTTTCCGATTCAACTTATGTTGAAAAGATAGAGTTAGATCTAAAAGTTTTGGGCATATTCTACAAAAAATGATTTTAATTTATTATAACTAAATGAAAATATGACACTCAATAGGACACAATGGAGAAAAAAAATTCATGTAGCCGACCCTACTTAGTGGGATAAAGGCTTATTGGTTGTTCTTGTTATATTATACCTTTGAACTGTTTGACTTACCAAGACCGAATTATCTGTGATAAACTTGCAATTTTCGTTAAGCATGATGTCTCTTGAGAAGTATGGGACCCTTTTAGCAGAGTTCGGGCACCAAAAAAAAGAAAAAATGAGCAATTCTTTGTGTTTTATGCATAATTTTACTTTCTAGTTAGGCTGTACTTGACCTTGGGAGATTTTTCCAAGTTTGGTTTGGTTGGCAATATTAGGAGTGTATTGCATTAAATGTGTATTTAAATGTTTTTTTTGTTTGATTTGAAGAACAAAGTAGAGAGTAAAATTTTGAGGGATTTGAAATACCTCAAACCCCTTTTTAACATGCATTTTATAAGAATTGAATTGGTTGATCTTTAAATCCTGCAAACAATTGTCCGCTCTGCCCCTTGGCTCGTTTGTCTGCAGTTACATTACTTCTTTATGTGCTCATCTGACATTGCTCGCTTGCCTGCTCATCTGAGTTTGTTCGCATCCAAATCAACTCTTAACCTGCTTATCGGCATCACTAACTCACCTAATCATCCGCATTGCCTGCTTTCGCCGTCGTCCATGATACGTTACTCATTCACTTTGCCTCCCTCGCCCTTTGTCTCCTTATCCGCACCACTTCCCTTACAGCCATCTTGCCCATAGTTGCTGCCGTTCCTCTTCCAACTGTACGGAGAAGGGAGGGAGGGAGAGTTTTTCATTTATTTTACATTTCTTCAATGCATGCTTTTCCAAGCATCCTACCAAAAGTAGGCTGTCATTTCAATGTTTAAGTGGAGAACGAAATTTTTAATACTTAGATTACTTAAGTAAGGTTGTCATTTCAAGAGGTGCGGCCTTTGCTTACACCTCTTGCCAAGGATGATACAGTTTTCTGCTTTGATTATATTAAAGTCCTTGTAATATGAAGAATTGCCTACAACGTCAATAAGGTAATAAAGCTAACTTGCTTAATGTTGGAACCATGTCTTACTATTGGAATCTTAGAAATTTTAATTGAATGTTTCTCTCTTATTTTTTAAATGGCTCATTTGGTCTTATGCAACTTTAAAACCAATTATAATTTATAAACCATATATAGATATATATTGAATGTAGTTATGTTAAACCAGCTCAACAACTTTGATAGAAAATAATATTGTCATGAATTTCCAATCTATTGTTTAGTTGGAAGTAATTTCAACATCTTTGATCGTGATTTTATTTATACTTATTTCATGTGCCAAATTAAATTCTTATTGTATATATAAAATATGTCAGCACGAATCTTAAGACAAATGACTGGTTCAGGAAAAAGAAACGACTGATTGAACATAGCTGTTAGCAATTGTTACAGGCTAAACAACGGCTAGATGGGTGTCTTGTTCGGGCGATCGGCGGAACGTGTCAGGAGAGTTCTAGCAGGGCAGTGATCAACCCTCAAGACGATCGACAGGAAGGATCCTTTCGGATTAAATATTGATCGGGTTGAGGCTTATAGGACGATCGATGAGCTCTCTTATCGATCAAATTAATTTCCTGTTCTTATTATATTCGAATAACATTGTAATTGCTAAAAAGTCCTGAAAAATTAATGTTAAGGGGATTAATATGTACTTTTGTAACACTGGGGCCTATGCTTATAAATCAGGGGTCCATATTATGAATAAAGATTAGACTCTCTTATATCGTTCTTGATTGTACTCTTGCTCTCTCTCTCTCTCTCCCCTACAAAATGCTCTGTAACTTGGGCGTGTTTTTCAGACATTTCCGGATTCAACATCTTTTAAGGTGCAATGAGCATAGAAACATGCCGTCAACAAGAATATGAGCCCTGCAATAACAAGAAAGAGAATCCAATCAGAGGAACGTGGTGGAAGCAGCATGCACTAGGGAGTTCATGGAAGAACTCATTCAACAAGGCCCGCAAGATTTGAGAAATCAGATTACCAACCAAATGTCGGGACAATTTGCAGAGGTGCTCAGAGTCATGGCTGCCTTAGAAGCAGTCCTAGTCCCAGAAGGAGAACCTGCCTAGAGAAGAACGGTTAACCCCGAAGAACCACCAGCAAACAATGGAGGAAGAGCGATCCACCTACAGGAGAAACCTGACGGTGGATTGTACCAAGACAGTGTTGAATCAGCCTCTGTGGAGGAGAGGAACCGACCAACATGGATCGAAGCACGAAGGCAACTGAAGAACACCTTCTCCCTACAAGTATTGGGAGTTGAACCATCGGAGAAGTTCAAGATGCCCGTCTTAGAATCATACAAAAGACGATAGAATCCTAACGACCACCTCGCGTCGTTTGAATCGTCCATATGCCTATTAAAAATTTCTGATCCCCTCATGTGCAAGCTTTTCTTCGCGAAGTTGAGATCAACCGCACTGAGATGGTTTGACGGGTTGCCCGTGGGGGTAATCACTTGTTTTGCAGAGTTCAGGAGACTCTTTTTATCACAGTTTGCCAGTGCTCTAAGGCCTAAGAAGAGCGCCTGATACCCGTGACAACTGAAGCAAGGAGCCAACGAGAACTTGCGGTCGTTTATCACACGTTTCTAGAGCGAAACACTAGAGCTCCCCAAAGTGAGCTAATTCAACTTCCTGTAATCAATACACATCCTGAAGTTCTCATCCTTCTTCACAAATAATACTAGAGCTCCTCAAAGTGAGGTGCTCGGTTTCATAAACCCTTTATCAAGTAACTCTTGCAGTTGGCTCTTCAACTCCTGTAACTCTTTAACTACAATTCTGTATGGTGCTTTAGATACAGGTTCAAAACCTGACAAAAGTTCAATACTTGAATCAATCTCCCACACTGATAGTAGCCCTGGTGAATCATCAAGGAACACTTCTGCATATTCTCTTACCACCAGAATATCACTCAAAAGCCTTGCTTCTTTAGAAGTAGTTGCTACCTGATTAAAAATACCCTGACTTCAATGATTCAATAAATTGCAATCTTTCATACAGGTAATCATAGTTGACATTCCTCTGTCACCAGAAAATTTAACTTATGTCTTCTCAAGTACATTTATTTTGACGATCTTCTTATTGCAATCAAAAGTAACAAAGTTTTCAGACATCCATTTCTTAACTAAAATCAAATTGAATTCTATCAAGGGCAATACAATAAGTTGGGCATTAAAACTCTTTCCACCAATCATAAGCTCCACATCACGTGATAAAACTTTCAGAAAAGCACCATTTGATATTCTAACTGATAGTATCACATGCATTAAAAGGATATTCAATCAAATCAATTTAGTCAGTTCATCAGCTATAAATGAGTGTGATGCTCCCGAATTAAATAATACTCTTATTGGTCTACTCTAAAGATATATGATACTTATCATAAAATCACTGCATAAAACTTTAGAGTTAGCTTATTAATATATATATAATTTGCTTTATGTATCACATGACATAAATATTATGATGCTTAAAGTGCACTGATTTAAAATTATTAAGTGCAAAACATATTTGTGATGATGTCAGGGGACTCTTAGCTTCCTGCTACGATAATGTATATACTCTGAGTTGAACATTCTGTTGAGTCTGACCTGTATTTGGCATTGATCCTAAAGATTCGGCTGCTCGTGGTCTATCATAGCTCCTCTGAAGTGGTGTGACACTGCCTCTCAAATTTGTTGGAACCCTCTTACCTAATTTAGGTTAATTTTTTTGTCATATGTCTTAGTTGGTGGCACCAAAAGCAAGTATTTGATCAATATAGGCACTCATCCTTATGAGACCTTCTATATTTGTTGCACTTCCTCACTTCAAACCGAGTGCCAACGCTGCTGAATATAGCCTTATTAGCACTTTTACTACCTGACTGGAAGGACTGCTTCTAAGAGCTCTGAGGAAATTTGGATCCATCTGAATTTCTTCTTTTCTGAATGTCCCTCCTACTCTGAGTAGCGTCCAGACTCAGCTCAATACTCCTAGCTCTCTTCACCATAATAGAGTAATCATCAATTCCAAGAGGAATCAATGGTTGTCTAATCACATCTCTGAGCCCATAAAAAAAAAAATCAGTGGCACTTCTCTGTGTGAGAGATCAATTGAGGTGCATACCTTGAGAACATCATGAATTCAGCTTCATATTGCGTAATCGAGCGATCACCCTATACCAACCTGATAAAATTTTTTGTATTTGTCTTCGGATGGACAGTGGTACTAACCAGTTTCTAATGGTGCCAACGAACTCGCCCCATTTATATAAGGATCTGAAACTAGAGATGATCTTATGGTCTAGGTTGCACTGACACAAAGACCGAGATCAGAAAGATTCTATTTCGACCTTGAATTCGCAAAACCACAGAGCTTGGTCGAGCTGTTGGAGATGACGAACAAGTACATCGTCACCTATGAGAACGCCTAAGAACCCGCCGAACAAAGATACCGGAAACGACTGTATCAGCATAACATAAAGCAACTCGGACAAAGCACACGACCAACCGTCCGCCCACACTAGGAGAACCACCATGGTAACAACTCATCCATCTTCACGAAGACCAAAGGAGACAAGTGAAGACCCCACACCATTGATCATCCCAGTGCTAGGAATACCGAGATAATCACGGGGTCCCTCTCTATAGGTGTCCATAGCAGAAATAGTGGACCATTTCAGATAAGTACTTAAAATAGGCAACCCCGATGAGAGTTGGTGCCTTTCTTCGAGATAGAAGGAAGTATTGCAAATATTACAAAGATCACAGACACGTCATGGAGGAATGCAGACACCTACGGAGGCCGATCGAAAAACCGATAAAGGAGGAGAAGCTAAAAGAATTTGTCGCTTCTGGAGTCTCGACCTAGAGGCAAGGCAAAGTCTCCGCAGGTGGAACGATCGACGTTCCTATTCGCACCAATGCCATTTACATCGCGACATACGTGCTCGTAATCTTTGGAGGAAACGAGCCGCCCAGGAAGATAAATCGAAAGAGGCAACAAACTGGAGAACTTTGTGCCGCAGCCTTCGCACCGAAACCAAAGAGCCACTTGCCTATCTGTTTTACTGATGAAGATCTACCTCCGAAGGGAAACCCATATAATGATGCTATTGTGATAATGACAATAATCAATAATTATCAAGTTGGAAGGATCCTCATTGATATCGTGAGCTCCGTGAATTTGCCATTCAAATAGATATTCGACGAACTGAGTCTCACTGTCGATCAGATGACTTCACCGGCCAGACCACTGAATGGATTTTCGGGCAAAAGGAACGAAGTGTTGGGTGTAATTGGGCTTTCGGTAAGTTGGGTGGAAAATGAAAAGCCGTCCACGCTAACGAAGGATTTCCTTATGGTGGATTATCCTCCGACATATAACGCTATATTCGGTCTGCCATTTATTAAAGATTTCAGGTTGGTGATCTCCACTTAATAATGTCGTCGCCAAATTCCTTGAAGATGGAGAAATTATCACAATCAAGGGGAACTTAGAACAGTCTCGAGTCTGCTACTTGCGGCCCATAGCACAATCCCCTTGACATCCATAACGCAAGTGAAGGTGGCCTCGAGACCAACGAAACCACCCGCGAAGTCCCGATCGTTGAAGGGGAGCTAGGTAAATGTTTTCTGATAAGTAAGGCTTTGATGCAGAACGTATGGAGATGTTGGTTCAGACTCTCCAAGAAAACTGAGTGGTCTTCGCATGGACGACTGCTGAACTTCCAGGTGTACTGATCGACGCTGCCTGCCACAAACTGGATGTCGATCCAGCGGCTCGACCCATGAAGCATAAGATGNTGATGCAGAACGTAGGGAGATGTTGGGTCAGACTCTCCAAGAAAACTGAGTGGTCTTTTGCATGGACGACCGCTGAACTTCCCGGTGTACTGATCGACGCTGCCTGCCACAAACTGGATGTCGATCCAGCGGCTCGACCCATGAAGCATAAGATAATGAGCTCGACCATGACATTTGCAGGACCCATCCGATACGAGGTATGAAAGCTGAAGGAGGTCGGATACGTTCAAGAAGTGAAGTACCCCACCTAGGTCTCCAATGTGGTGATGGTGCAAAAAACTAACAGAAAATGGAGGATGTACTTGAACTTCACCAACTTAAACTCAGGTATCACCAAATTAAAATGCCTCCCATTGATGCAGAAAAAACTTCTTTTATTACTTGTGAATGTGTCTACTGTTACAATGTAATGCCTTTTGGNCGACGCATACCCGCTGCCAAGGATCGATGCAGTAATAGATTCAACAACCGATCATTCTGTCCCAAGCTTCCTCAACGCGTTCTTTAGGTATCACCAAATTAAAATGCATCCCATTGATGCAGAAAAAACTTCTTTTATTACTTGTGAATGTGTCTACTGTTACAATGTAATGTCTTTTGGACATAAAAATCTGGGGTAATTTTCCAATGCGCAATGGGTATAATCTTTGCTAATAAAGAAGGAAGAAACATTGAGGTATATGTCGATAATGTGTTAGTTAAGAATCAGTCGGTTGAGCAACATATTGAAGATCTAAAAGAAATTTTTGTAACACTTAAAAAATTTAACATGAAATTGAATACATTGAAATGTATCTTTGGGGCCTCGAAAGAAAGATTTCTGGGATACTCGCTAACCNGTGAACTTCACCAACTTAAACTCAGTGACGCATACCCGCTGCTAAGGATTGATGCAGTAATAGATTCGACAGCCGATCATTCTCTCCTAAACTTCCTTGATGCGTTCTTTGGGTATCACCAAATTAAAATGCATCCCATTGATGCAAAAAAAACTTCTTTTATTACTTGTGAATGTGTCTACTGTTACAAGTAATAAACGAATCAGTTTGGACCCCTTTCACTGATGGAGCCTTTAGCCGATTAGGCGCTGACTTGGAGTTTTCTTATGCAGCCCCGCTGAAGAAATCATCTACCACTCGATCCTAGTAAACTTTTCATTAACTGGGCCGCAGCATCAGGTTCCATAGCGGCCCGCTCCATTGTTCCCTCGTGTGTTGTGCATCTTTCAATGAACAAAAGAATTGGAGAACTAAATATGTACATATAAAATATATCAACACAAATCTCAAGATAGATAAATGGTTCAAGAGAGAGAAGTGATCGATCGAATGTAGTTGTTGATGGCCGTTTCAGGCTGAACGATGGCTAGAGGGTTGTTCGGGTGATCGGTGGAGCACGTCACGAGATTTCTTGAAGGACAGTGATCAGCCCTTAGAATGATCAACATGAGGCATCGTTTCAGATTGAATATCGATTGGGTCGAGGCTTACTTGACGATCAATGAACTCATCGATTGAATCAGTTCCCCGATCTTATTATATTCGATTAACTTTGTAATTATTAAAAAGTCTCTCTGAAAAGTCAATGATGAGCTGACTAATATGTACTTTTGTAGCACTGAGGCCTATTTCTATAAATAGAGAGATCATGTCATGAAAGGCTACTCTCTTTTATCGTTCTTAACGGTACTCTCTCTCCTCCCTATAAAATGCTATATATCTTGGGCTTGTTTTATGGACATTCCTAGATTCAACACTCATATTTGAGGGATTTATGATGTTAAAAAATTCGGATTATTTCAATGAAATATATTCATTTTTTTATCATTTTTTTAGCATGATTTCTGTTTAAAATAAATCGGTTGATCCACAAGTATAAATGGCTATTTAGGAAGTGGCAATGAAGGTGGGTGAAGCCATCGCTAAGTCATGCTTAGAGAAAGGAATCACAAAAGTTGCTTTTGATCGAGGTGGGTACCAATATCATGGACGCGTAAAAGCCCTTGCTGATGCTGCTCGGGATCATGGTCTTTTATTCTGATGACTTCCATTCCGGTAAACTTGTAAAATTCCTTTTTTGTTGTTATTTACTTGGACATTGATTCGAACCAAGGACGTCATTCCCATTTTGGAAATCAATAACATTAAATTTTCAAGTATGAGTTTATTTGGGAGCTTCCCTATTCAATTTTGTCTTTATTTAATTCTTTCAATGAGGATAGTAGGAGCATTTAATCAAAACAGGAAAAACAGGTGGTATTCTGATCATTTTTTTTATTATTTTCAGATAAATATAATATAAAATTTAATTTATTATTTATTATATATTATCCTCATTGTAAAATGTGTACGTGTCTGAATATATGTATATATATAGATACACAAACACATAAATACTTGCATTTAGACACATTTTACAATCAGGATAAATCTCTGAATTTTTTCCCTTTAATTTGTACAACTAATCTAACATAATGTCATACATGAGGAGATAAAAATTGATTCTACAAAAATATTGGCGTCACAATAGTTTTGCTTAATGATTTTTGGCGATATATCTTTCACATAGAACTGATCCATCAAATTAGCATTAATCTTAAAACATCTGCCAGGATCATAGCAATCTGTGCAAATCATTGGTGCCATTCCTGTAGGCTTGGAACACATTTGCTCCTCTTCTAGTCCTATTCATAAGATCATTCACGTCCAAGAAATTATCGGCAGACCTGGCATAGAATCCCTCGAGCTAGACCTTTTTGTCTGATTAAATCATGATTGATATTAAATATGTTTTTCGGCCTTGAATTATCTGTAGAGCTTTTGGTCCTATATAAATACAAAACTGCCGCCGCATATGACACAATGATTATATTTTTTAGTGATAAGGCGAGATTTATTATTTTTATTTTTACATGAAACCGAAACATTGATAATTTATTTCAATCTTACCATGTCTTGAAATGCCAGGTTTAGGTCTCCCTCACTTCCCAGTAAGAATCCAGTTTTAATGATTCAGATTGATCGGCCCAAAATCATACAATAAGTCTCTCATACTCGTGGCGTACACTTTTTCTTCATTTATAAAACTAAAACTTCCAGTTTTTTAAATAGGCATAAACCGAAGAGATATGTTCTGTTGAAAATTTCGTTACAAAGCTTACGTGTGTAATTTGCCCTACATTTCTTCCGATTAATTAATTAAACGAGACCATTTTGCTCCATTTTAATTTCAACCATGAGAAAAATATGTGTAAAGAAGAGGTATGCATGGCTGTGTATGTCTGAGGTTATTCAAAGGGTATTGAGGGTTGTATCCACGTTATAACCTTCTGTAACATCTCTGTAATACCCTCTAAATAAGCAGCACGCAGCGCTGAGTACGTCTTACATACGACAAATTTTTCTCTTCAACCACAGCCCAAAAGTTTATTCTCCTTAAGGTGAAAACTGAAAGTGAGCATAATCGAAACAACTGATCCAAAAACAAAAAATAAAAAATAAAAAAACAAAAAACAAAAACAAAAAATACAAGGAACTTCTCAAGTCCTGACATAGAAATGTCAAATTAACTTAGTATGTAAAAGATGATATGCTGTCTAACAACTTTTCGATAATTACAAGCAGTTGCAACTATAATTTCCAATAATCCACAACCAATAATTTCTACAGAGCGAGAAAGAGAAGGTTTCAATCTCAAGCAACCAAGCTCCATTCAAACTGAAACAGAGAAGACATTCATCCAAACTAGACCCAAAAGAAGTATAATAATCTCTTCAAAATTCATGCGATACAACTTTCCTTAATTGCAAAACCCAATTTTTGGCCCACAGATGGCTTCGGTTTCATCCAAGAGGCTAATAAAAAAAAACAAGATTGCTTTAATCAGTACTACCGTCTTCATCTGTTTCCCTCTCGTTCAGTTACACAAGCAANTATTCATCAAACCCTCAAGAAGTATAATAATCTCTTCAAAATTCATGCGATACAACTTTCCTTTTAATTGCAAAACCCAATTTTTGGCCCACAGATGGCTTCGGTTTCATCCAAGAGGCTTTAAAAAAAACAAGATTGCTTTAATCAGTACTACCTTCTTCATCTGTTTCCCTCTCGTTCAGTTACACAAGCAAACCATCCTCTTCTTCCTAACAATATGAGGCGATTCGATGAAACCTGCGGCGAAGCCAAGCCGAGCGAAGCAGGGAGCAGAGCAAGCGCATCACGNCAAGATTGCTTTAATCAGTACTACCGTCTTCATCTGTTTCCCTCTCGTTCAGTTACACAAGCAAACCATCGTCTTCTTCCTAACAGTATGAGGCGATTCGATGAAACCTGCGGCGAAGCCAAGCCGAACGAAGCAGGGAGCAGAGCAAGCGCATCACGCGGCGAGCGGCGCGCAGACGCACACAGAGGAGCCGCCGCACGCGCACGGCCGAAGTCAGAAGCCGGTCAGCCGCGCTGCGTTTCCGCGATAAGTGGTCGCTTTGCAGGAATAGGCGCCGCTTCTCGACGTATTGATCGGAGAAGACCCACTCCGCCTTCAATGTTTCGGCGCTTGCCATTGAGATGAAATTAGGGCTTTCCGTCTTCTTCTCGCTTCTACTTACGGAAAGCTTTCTACTGAAACTGCTCCCGCTCGCGTTACGTGTCAGTGGGCTTTATGGTGGGTGGCGTCTTANTGCCTCTGCTTTCGGAAAGCTTTCTACTGAAACTGCTCCCGCTCGCGTTACGTGTCAGTGGGCTTTATGGTGGGTGGCGTCTTATATTTCTTTTACTTGTAGGAATCCATTAACTGCTCGGAGATGAGGCGGCAGAAGAAGACGGACGGGTTAGATGGAAATTTGACTGATGGGCGGCTCACATGTTTTTAGTACTGCTTCCTTTCTTCAGGTAATAAGCAACTAAATAAATTTTTATTTATTTTAAATTATGAGCTTTAAATTATAATAATATTGATAAATAATTTTTTAGATCAATCAGTTTGTGTTAAAAATTCGAAGGTTAAATTATAATAATATTAATTGTTCATTGCGGAAAAATTCATAATAATACATCGTTTAAATATAAAAAAATTTAATGAATAGAGATATCAGAATTTTAACATGAAAAAATCCTGAACGGCGCTTTAGCCCAATCAATGTAGTTCACTATTTGTTTGTAATTATAGAGGCATAACCTTTTCTCAAGATAGGGAGTTAGAATCTTCCGATAAAAATTATGCTAATCTTTATATAACTCAAAAAATACAAATGAGGAAATTTAATTGACGTCATAGTCTGGCTATAATTGTTGCAAATAGTGGCCGGTGATGTCAGGCGGTGATAGTGGCCGGTGGTCGATGGTGGTTGGTAGCTAAGAAGAATGGTGTTTATTCCTCGAGTCTTTTCTCTAGAACACGCTTTGGAATTTCACTTCTCATTCTTATCTTTTGTTTCCCCTCCAAGTGAAGGGAAGGGGCCTATTTATAGCTTTGTGGGGAGGAGCATTTTGGTCTTCGTACATAACTTCTCTAACCACTTGATCAAATGGTCCATACTAGTGCCACTTGATCATATGCAATTGTTAAGCATCTGAGCGTTTTAATGATCTCATAATTAAGTGATCTTACACGTTGAATTCCTCCAGTCGAGATACTTCATTCGACTATAAATTTGTCCAATTTGGAGTCTATTCTAAAGCTTCCTTTTGATTAGACCCAAATTGACCCAATTTTAGAGTCATTGGGTTAGTCTTGTCAACACACTTAGTTTGATTATAATTTTGTTGAAATCAGAGCTTAAATGATCATGAATTTGAATTCGAAAGATTTCTTACAAAAATGCATCAAGATTCGTGCTTAATCATAAAAATTAATTGACAATGCATTAGTTGCCGTGCTATTTTTGAATGTTGGTGCTTATATTATTTGAAAATATAAGTCATTGGAAAAGTTTCAATCATAGGTTTAGATATTCTAGAAATTTGAACGTTGAAGTAAAAATCTTTGGTATTTCAAATTATCTCAATTTACTCACGGATGCTCCGTAGAGTTTTGAAAAAGCTACATTGTGCCTGGAATACTAAAAAATATTGAAATATGCACTTCTAGAAAAATATTTGTACATTTTGTCATTGTCAATGTTGGTGGTGGCTCAACCTAGCTGGGTGATGGTGATTTGATGGTGGTAGACGTTTCGACGTGCAGACATACATACTCGGGTGCACATGTATATGCATGCGAGCAAATGAGCACAATAATATACCTGAGAAAGTAGTGGGTCCACAGACAATCATGAGCTTGAGCAAGGGTGTAGCGCGAGTTGGCACGCTAGCGTGTGCAAATGCATCTGAGCGCGCACATACATGCATGGGTGTATGCATGTATTTGCATAGGCACATAAGCTCGGGTGCGCTCATGCGTGCAAAGGAGCAATTGTGTGCTGCGCTTGAGTTCAGTGGAGTGTGTGCCCTCGCTTGTGTGCACACATGTTTGCTTCTTGAGCTAACCTCCAAAATTTGATTCTTTTCATATTTTTCCCAAAATATTTCAACTGTAAATCTCTCTTTTGAGGGAACAAGAAGCCATACACCTACACAAATTGTAGTTATCTAGTCTATATGAAATGATTTCCTAATTTCTTTAGGCTGATATTGCCTACTCATGTCAAAGTTGTTGTTGTCTTCCTATACCAAGACTGTTGTTGTCTGCTCATATAGAGGCTGTTGTTGCCTACTCATCTTGAGGTTGTTGTTGCTTGCTCATATTGAGGTTAAAATTGCCTACTCAAATTCAGACAATTGTTGTATATCTCAAATTCAAGTTGTTGTCACCTACCCAATTGTTGGGGCATAAGTGGAGAGTATATGTTATTTGCCCTCAATGAGTTTTTCTAGTGAGAATTTTGTTCATTAATAGATTCCCATCGAAACTATCTCATGGGCATGTTTTTTTAGGATTGTAAGTGGAGAATATGTTTGTTACTTGCCTCCAAGAGATTTTTCTAGTGAATATTGCGTCCACTACTGATTTCCCATCTTGAGTTAAATGGACCTTTTTAGTCAGGATTCTGCCCACTACTTCACATCGAGACTACCTCATGGACATGCATTCTAGGGGTATAATTGGAGACTATGTATGGCATTTGCCCTCCTGGGGTCTTTCTAATGAAGATAGAGTCCACTATTAGCTTTCTATCAGTGTTCATAGGCATGCTTTCCAAGGGTATAAGTAGTAACTAAATCTCTCACTCGCCCTCTAGGATATTTTAATGAGAATTGTGTCCACTAGTAGCTACCCTCAATATTAACTCATGGACATGTCTTCCAAGGGTACAAGTGGAGACTATGTCTGTCACTTGCCCTCAATGGGTCTTTCTAATAAGGATTGTGTTCACTACTAGCTTCACATCGAGACAACTTCATGGGCACGTCTTTTAGGGATATAAGTGTAGGTTTTGTATGGGACCTACCCTCAAGGGGTTCTTCTAGTGAGGATTATGTCTACTACTAGCTTCCTATCGAGAATACCTCATGGACACGTCTTTCAGTGGTATAAGTGGAGATTATGTCTGCCACTTACTCTCAAGGGGTCTTTGGCAATCCTTTGATTTTCTATAAATTACTCCACAAAGAGTCCAAAAATTTTGATCAAATGAATGAATAGCCTCCCCCTGGAGTGAATAAAACTAAATACATGTTTAACTTTTAAGAGTAGCAGAAAAAACCTGACAAAGGAGCACATTAGAAGCTCATTGTATATGCATGATGGTACATAATAATCAACATGTTTATATGGGTAAGACGTCTCATCATACGAGTCCATGTTTGAAAACTGGAACTCTGTTGGGACAGAGTGTTGAAGAATGATCTTAATTGAAAGAGAAGACTCTTGAATTACTCTGAGCAGAGAAATAACTTTTGTCCCTTAAAGATATCTCTTTTTGCACTAGACATCACAACTCATCACAACTTACATGAAGTTGAGCTAAGTTCTCCATACGTGTTTTAATGATTTATATCAGGAAGGACTGAACAGTATTAAAAATAGTTAATTATTTCAAATTGGTTATACATCCAATGCATTATATAATAATAATAACAATAATAATAATAATAATAATAATAATGTATAGAAGATGGAGGTTTTAGAAAAAAAAAATGCTAATTATTATCTTTTAATACTCTTCGAAGGTGAAGTAATACTTAGATATGTGATATATTCAAAGTCAACCGTATAAAAAAATAGCATTATAAAAGGGAATATAAAACGCCAAATAGAGCGGTAACATTATATGAATTTCAATGTTGGATTGTGTATTATTGACACATGTTGAGTATGACCAAATTGGAACCTTAAACAAATAAGCAAGAAAATTCGGAAGAATAAAGTAAAAGAGCGATTAAATTAGGCTTGGCTACACAGGATGGATGTGTAGAGCNACATTATAAAATGGAATATAAAACACCAAATAGAGTGGTAACATTATATGAATTTCAATGTTGGATTGTGTATTATTGATACATGTTGAGTATGACCAAATTGGAACCTTAAACAAATAAGAAAGAAAATTCGGAAGAATAAAGTAAAAGAGCGATTAAATTAGGCTTGGCTACACAGGATGGATGTGCAGAGCTAGTGGTTTTCAGGAGGTCAGTTTAGTGTGTGAAGGGGGTGCTAATTGTGTACCTTTAATTAATAGATTTTGAGGTAATGTGCACTGTCATCAGAGATCGAGCCTCACAAAAGTCGGATGATCTCATTTTGAGATTCTTCTATTCTTCATACTTGATCTTCAAGAGGTGCAAATGAGCTTCCTTTACGAGCTGGGTGATATATATTATTAGGAAACAAAACAGAGGCTTGACATCCCAAACGTCAAGCCCTTACCTTGAAATGATGAGTATTAGAGCAAGAAGCTCGTGTATTACATTTGTTAGCCATTGAAAAAAAGAAGGCTTATTAAACTGGGCTTCATTTCTCACAAACGACGCTAAATTATTGCGTGTAAGAAAATTCACAACANTAGAGCTAGTGGTTTTCAGGAGGTCAGTTTAGTGTGTGAAGGGGTGCTAATTGTGTACCTTTAATTAATAGATTTTGTGGTAATGTGCACTGTCATCAGTTGTCGAGCCTCACATAAAAGTCGGATGATCTCATTTTGAGATTCTTCTATTCTTCATACTTGATCTTCAAGAGGTGCAAATGAGCTTCCTTTGCGAGTTGGGTGATGTATATTACTGGGAAACAAAACAGAGGCTTGACATCCCAAACGTCAAGCCCGTACCTTGAAATGATGAGTATTAGAACAAGAAGCTCGTGTCTTATATTTGTTAGCCATTGAAAAAATGAAGGCTTATTAAACTGGGCTTCATTTCTCACAAACGACGCTAAATTATTGCGTGTAAGAAAATTCACAACAATAGAGTATTGAGTTATTTTCTTAGTGTTGTACGAAAATTCAACACACAAATAAGAAAATACAGCGAGTGAGACACCAAAATTTTTTAGTGGAAAACCTTAAAGAAAAAAAATTATGAGGTTCAGCTCAATCAAAGTAATTTGCTATATCGTTGTAAGTATAGTGGCACACAGTAATGCCATTAGAGAGAACGGTCTTACAATCTTATACTGAAGGTTACACTTGTTTTTATATATCTAAAAAAAATACAGGTGTTAGGAAATTCAATAATAGTACTAGTTTGGCTATAACAATTACATTGATTTCATTATNGAAAGAAAAAAATTAAGAGGTCTAGCTCAATCAAAGTAATTTGCTATATGGTTGTAAGTATAGTGGCACACCCTTCTCTCACGATAGAGAGAACGGTCTTACAATCTTATACTGAAGGTTACACTTGTTTTTATATAACTAAAAAAATACAGGTGTTAGGAAATTCAATAATAGTACTAGTTTGGCTATAACAATTACATTGATTTCATTATGGTTCCATTATATAACTGCTTATAATTGTAGCCTCCTTTATAGTAGGGCTCATCTTCTGTTAGTCTCACTTACAAAAATTGCTTTAATGGCATTACTGGTATTGATTTATTTTCTTATTTTATCAGGTTTAATTGTTAACATAAAACATATATCACTAGACATATATGCTCTCAAGACATGTGACAAAAGAACAAATTATAAATCAAAATCATCATTATTTGATAAATGACACAAATGCACTATTTAAAATGATTTCAACAAAAATCAAAATCACCCAAATTTGAGCCAGTGAAGGACCCAATCCAGATCAGAATGGATCTATTTATCTTCCATGAAGTGGCATATCATATTGGGCGTCCTTGTTATTACTCTATTCTAAAAAAAAAAAAAAAAAAATTTTTCTCTTTATAAGCAACCTAGCCCCAATATTCAATTATAGTGAGATATTCTTGTTCACACAATCTGTGCAACAAAATCTCAATGACAAAGTTACTATAACCGTCATGCAACTATATTTTATGAGCTATTTATAGTGAATACTTTCTCTCAAAGAGACTAATATTTCTATACAAAAAATGGCATATAGTTTGTATCTATTTTTGGTAGTACCAAATTATTTCTANAAGACATATATGCTCTCAAGACACATGTGCCAAAAAACAAATTATAAATCAAAATCATCATTATTTGATAAATGACACAAATTTACTATTTAAAATGATTCATTGAAATGATTTCAACAAAAATCAAAATCACCCAAATTTGAGCGAGTGAAGGACCCAATCCAGATCAGAATGGATCTATTTCTCTTCCATGAAGTGGCATATCATATATGGGCGTCCTTGTTATCACTCTATTCTTAAAAAAAAAAAAAAATTTCTCTTTATAAGCAACCTATCCCCACTATTCAATTATAGTGAGATATTCTTGTTCACACAATCTGTGCAACAAAATCTCAATGACAAAGTTACTATAACCGTCATGCAACGTTATTTTATGAGCTATTTATAGTGAATACTCTATCTCAGAGAGACTAATATTTCTATACAAAAAATGGCATATAGTTTGTATCTATTTTTGGTAGTACCAAATTATTTCTATTAGTCTAACCACCAAATTTTAATCCATCTATTTCAATAGATCATTGTGTTGATTCTCACATTTATTCCACAAGATAAGTCGATCAAACGTGATAAGACTAACTAGTAATATATGTGATGTCACCTAAATCAATGTCAGGCTACTTTAATGGACTTCAAAACTATTCAAATATTGTTTGATCATAAAAATAGATTATATCTGTGAGTCTAGAATATCAAAATCTTTCAAAAGGGACTTGAAGCTATCAACTCGATTAAGCATAATGAAAATAATGAGAAAAGATTCGACGTGCGAGATTTGGACTCAGATTAGCTCTGCCATTGTCAAAGTTGCTCTAATGATTCTTGGTTGTAAAAGGAATAGAGCGAGCACGATTAAAATATCAATTTTGTCTAGGAGAGACACTGATATTGTCATGTCTTTATTTGTGAGTTATTTACACACAAATTAAAACAAAATAATAATAATGATATAAAGCCCCTCCCCTCCTTGCTAACCCCACTGCTAAATTCTACGCCTCGCCCATATTGTTGCCGTCCATGCCATTCAATATGGAGATAGATTCAATATTGATAATAATACCATAAAATAACATATAATAAAACTAAAACCTAATACTAAGCCCATATACTCGCTCCCTAATGACTAGGCTTAATCGACAGTGTTCTTCTATTATCGGGAGACATAATTAACTATAAGGGCTTACGCCTCTTGGAAACCTCAAACCTCATGCATTAAAATTCTTATAAAATGAGGGTGAAATCTTTAGGTAGGGTCTTACCTAATGTCTTAGTTTTTTAAAAATTTGACCAAAAACCTCACATTAAACTCTCAATTTTTTTTTATTTTGAGGGAGGAGGGGGAGCTAAATCTTAAGAACCTATGGATTTCTAGCAAAACTACTAGAGAAAAGTTTTCTTTCCATCTTTGGTTAGTCATATATTCACTATAATGCCAATCTAAAAATGAAGAACGGAAATAACAAGTAAAACTTGCATTCGTATATCACAATTATTTAGGTAAACTTTATGTGGTGAGCATTGAGACATGATATTACATCTTAAATTTGAAATTATGCCATCACAAGGTCATAACAAAAAAAGAAACTTTGTCTAGTGAGTATCATGGCATGACCCTTAGATTTTAAAATAGGATTTACTTCCAAAAAGATCCCAATAGAAAGAGCAACTCTGCCTAGTGAGCATCGAAGTGTGATAATTGTGTTTCAAATTTAAACAGTCACTACTCAAAACTCCAAACACAAAGACAATTTCTATAAGTTGAGCACTATTGAATGATACTTGGTTCTCAAATCTAAGATCTACCACCAAAAGATCCCATGAGATGTATCAATAATTGTTATAGTAATTAACACCCTAAAAATTTCTAGCTTGAAAAGAAAAATAATTTTTGGAGAGTCCTTAAGGAGAATCACAGTGGTTTAGAGATTCTTAACGACAAAACTAAAGCCACTATTATACTTGTTCAATAAAAATATCAGGAGGTCTCACTTTATGTAAGTACATGACAACATATATGCAAGCTCCATATATAAGATTAAATTTTATTAGCAAAAGATTTATGAGTATTTGAAAATAATATTAGTCTATCTGCCAAGCTATTTGCATCAAGAAATGCCATTAAAATTTTCTCATTTGTGGGAAAAACTATTCAAATGACAACAAAGAAGGCAAAAAATCAAATTAAGTTCTAAGAAATTATTGCTCGAGTAGTCAATCAACCAAGAAGCCTTGGAGCCATAAGTGAGTGTTCCTACTCGTAAAATAAATTGAAAAATATAAAATGGCTAAAACGAAATAGCTCTACTAGCAACATGAAGTATTCATTTTAAGCCCAACAACACCATTCCCTTTTTGCTCAAAAGAAAGAATTAAGATCTTAGCTAGAATGTATTGAATTTTAAAAGCTACGAAGAAAGCACGCTTGATAATGAGAAAACATCAGAAACCTATTATGACTGGTCCAACAAAAATTCAATTAGAAAATTATAATCTATTTTGGAAATTAAGAACAATCCTAAGTAAATNTTACAAAGAAAGCACGCTTGATAATGAGAAAACATTAGAAACATATTCTGACTGGTCCAACAAAAATTCAATTAGAAAATTATAATCTATTTTGGAAATTAAGAACAATCCTAAGTAAATCTTAAAAGGTGAATATTGGGATGTGACATATGACGTGCACTCCAAGAGATCTGTCATTGATAAACTTCATTGAGAATGAATTTAAATAAAGAAAGTTTTCATTTATGAATCTCAAGATGGTCAACATCTTGAAGAGTATGTTAAGGGATCCTATCGCCAGTAAGCTTCGACCCCATAGGTGGAGAGATTATAAAAGTCATGCCAGTAAAATATGATTTTAGTTATTTCTCACTCTCTAATACACCAAAATCAATCAAATAGAGGGATATTTTCAACCCTGTGGACGGGAATGTTATTAAATTTAAGATGAAAGTGTAAGACGTCAGGGGTTACTTAGGTTTATATAACGCTTGAGGTTAAGATCCCCAAAATATTTCATTTTGATGAAGTTTCTCTTGCAAGAATTGAGATTTTTTTTAATTTATTTAGGTTGACTTCACCCTTTAAGTTGAGATCGCCAAAATTATACAATCATTTTTGGAATTCTTTTATAAGATAGTTGGTTTTTTATTTTATTTTAGTTAGCATCGTATTCAATGTAGAGATCTCCAAGTGTGTTTTGTTAAATAGAGAGTAAAACATATTGGTTACACATGCTTAAAGCTAAGATTTTTAAGATAGATAGTTTTCTCATTTATTGAGATTGATATCATGCTTCAGGCCAAGATCCTCAAAATATTTCACACTGTTGGAGTTCCTCTAATAGAATAAGGAGCATTTTCAAGTTTATTTAGGTTGTCATCATGTTCTTAAGTCAAGTTCCCCAAGATACCCCATTGTTGCTAGAATTTTTTATACAAAATAGGAGATTTTTTTATTTTATTTGGGTAACATTGTGCTTAACATCGAGATCCCTAAAGATACCCAATCATCATTAGAATTTCCCTTATAAGATTTGGGGTCAATCATTTTGGTTATAATTGTTCTCTAAGTAGAGATCCCCAAAGTTCTGCAGCCATGACTAAAAGTCCCTTTATAAGATAGAGGGATTTCTTATATTATTTGGGTTGACATCATGCTTAGTATTAAGATTGCCAAATATGTTTTGTAACAGTAAGCCAAATATTGAGGTAAATATCATACTCCAAGCCAATGTCCCCAAATATTACTATTTATTGATAGAGTATTCCCTTTTATAGGACAAAGAGCCTTTTTATTTTATTAAGACAACATCACATTTCAGACTATGCTCTTCAAAATATTTCAAAAGTTGAGGTTCTCTCTATAAGACGGGGCATTTTTTATGTTCATTTATTTCATTCAATTAAACATCACTCTCTATGCAAAGATCTTCCTTCTTCTTGGTTGACATCGTGATTAATGTCAAGATCTCAAGACACATCTACCAAATGCTTAAAGCACCCATTTCTAAGCAAGACTGACAAACATTCATAGTGATATCAAGTTCCAAGTCAAAAGCATAGTCATATGGATCGACATCGTGCCCATGATCGAAATCCCTAGATGCATTTAAAACATTGAGTCATCCCCTTTACGAGATAAAGGGCAAATCATTCAAAGATTCTCACGTATTTCAATCAAGATTATGCCCAAAGCTGAGATTCTCAAATGCTCTAAGCACTATAGTTTTTTTTTTTTCTTATAAGATAAGGCCCCCTCTTTTTGGGACGTTAAAAAATTCAAGGCCAAGATCTCTAACCACCAGGGTCAACATCATGTCAATGCTAAAATCTTATTTCATTTTGGTTGACATCACTATGTTTGATGTTGAGATCCCCAAATATATTAAATGTTAAAATTATTTTGGTTGAATAAAGGATCTATGCTACTCGAGAGATATCACGCTTTATGCCAAGATCCTTAAATGGATGTTCAAATCATCAATGCAAAACTGGCATTCAATTGGCTAAACGAAGACATTACATTTCAAACAAGTTATACATGACAATTTTAGAAGTTAGATGTTCATCTCTAAGAATCATTGAGATTCTAAACATCAGACAGGAAATACTCCAAAACATGTAAGCTTTGTCTAGTTATGATGTCGAAGCATAAACCCCTCCTTTCTTAAGTCTAGGACTCAAATGAGTCTCAGATGACAAACTTAACAAGCCCCATAATCTGACAAAATCGTTGATTGCTCTTTGCATTTAAAAAACCAAGATCATAGTAGAAAATCTCCCATTTTATTAGTTTAATGCTAAAAAAAAAGCACAAGTTTTTTACAAATCAAGTCTAGGATTCGAACAAGTCTTGAAAGTCAAACTCAACAAGCCTTAGTCTAGCAAAGCCGCTGACTGCTATCTTCACTCAACAAGCTAATGCCCCAGTGGAAATTCTCTCGTTACGTTAATGTAATGATGAAAATAGCACAAATCTATCTATAACTGAGGTCTAGGACTTCGGTGGATTTTGAAAGCCAAACTCAATAAGTCTATGATAAAATTAAGCTAACGAGGTAAGGCCATGGTGAAAAAACCCTCACTTTATCAACCTAATGACAATGATTTTTTCTATCCAAGCCTATCCAATTTGAAAATGTCAAGTGATCCAGACTTACAAGATTTTTTTAATTGGTTGATAGATTGTGATAACATAAAAGGAGATTATCCTTGCTTATAGAGAAACTAAACTAATTTTGACAAGACCTACTTTCTTCAATATGTCCTTCTAAGCAAAAAGCAGAGGGTAAAGATCCTCTCCTCTTCAATAAATTTGACAAAGTAGAAAGCACATAGCCGAAGAAGTCATCCCAAATTTCGTATAAAACCCGAGACTAGACTAATGGAACTTTTTCTTCAATGAGTCCATCAAAGCACTAAATGCTAGACCGACAACTTTTCAACACTAACCAAATACAAGCCCAAAGAACTAGGTTATCTACGTGCATTTTCCCATCAAGTTTGCTAAATCTTATGCATAAGATAAAAGATATGCTCATTTGCTGACAAATCAATGAAGACAAATTATTATGTCCATCAAACACAAATCAACAGACTGATGAGAACTTTCATTAAACTCAATAAATTATTAAATACAAACCGAACCTTGCAAATTATTCTATAAAATTAAATGTCAAGCATCAACAAATTCTCTTAAATATAGAAGCATAATCAACTAAAAAAATTGTTTATACTGACATAAGCTTGAATATTAGAAAAGAATTTGTACTTTGCGTATATTTGAAATATAAATGAAAATATATATTTCACTTTAAATATGTTAATGTTGTGATATTTCTGTTGTGATTTAAAAATCAGAGTATTATTTATATAAATATAAGAATTTATCATTTAGAAATATAAATTAGTAAGAATTCAAAGGTATGTATGTAAATCCTTTTAAATTATATTATTGGTGCACTATTTTATTTCCCTCTCAACACAAACATTTCTTAACTTTCTTTTTTTACGAGATTAATATATTTCTAGACTTTTTCTTTTAAGCTGCTCACTCAAACTTGAATCGTACTTCCCCTCTTTATGCTCTCCCTCTCCCTCTCCCTCTCCCTCTCCCTCTCGCTAATCTTATTCACAACATCGACACATTTTAATTAACTGCCGTCGTCACTAGACAAAGACCCTAGCCAAAATCCCCGTGTATGGCTCCGATGAGTGTTCTCTAAGAGGATAGGTACATAAATAAGATCTCTGAGATGAGGCATCTAGGGCTGTCAAAACGGCTCGTTGTTCGCAAACAGCTCGTGTTCGACTCGTTAATTTCGTTTGATAAGTTAACGAGCCGAACACGAACTAAGATGTGTTNTATTAAACTAGATTCAAATGATGTTTTAATATAAATAATAATTTTTAAATCTAGCTCAAACCCTTATTATCTTATGGCTACATGATTAGGGTTGTTAAAAGGACTCTTTATTCGTGAATAGCTCGTGTTCGATTCGTTAAGCAAACCAGCCGAACACTAACACATTTTTTGAGCCCGAAATATAAACGAAACTCGCTCGTGTTCGGCTCGTTTACAACCCTAGAGGCATCACCAAAGGTTATTTTAGCTGTTGAAGATAACCCCTCCTTCTAGAAGTGGAGTTGACATTACTAAAATAAAATAATTGAGATGATGCTAGAAGGTGGCGACTAATGGCAATCGAGATATCTTCTTTTTGGAGGTGAATGTGACATGAATTAAGGCCGATAGACAAAGGAGTGGCAGTGATATGATCACTTTAGTTTGAAAATATGATTATAGGATAAAAATTTAGTTCATGGTTCCAATTAGAGGTCCAATTACCGTCTAAGCAAGTGGCCACACTTTCAAAATATCTTGAAATTATCACTTGGACGTCCTAAAAATTGTCAATAGTTGAAGCATCTTAGAACTCATAAATTTTAAAGTATGAAAATAAAAGGGAAACTAACATAGAAAAATTCATTTGATTAATTATAAATTTCAACACAATTTTAAAGCTGAAAGGGCTGAGGTACTTCTTCCAAAAAAATCTAGAAATTTGAATCATTTAAACACATTTTTTTGACAAGTTTATTAATAAAATAATGTAATTTGGCTAAAGAAAAACAACAATACTAAGAACATATTAATTGAATTAAAATGTGCCGACATTAAGCACTCAAACATGATTGAGAAGTTCTTGAATATATTTGAAGTGTCAAATGTCTTTCAAAATTTTTATGCACATACTCAAAATGAGTGCTTAGATAATGTGAAACTAAAGAGTCCAAGATTACTCAAATCTGAAATCATTTAAGCATTTAGACGTCCAAACTTCACATGATAATATACAATTCGATGGATGGCCTAACATTTTTGAAGAAATGACCAGAATGCCCTAATAAAGAGATGCAAATAAGTCGTATTAGTATACATTTAAGGGTTTTGGTAGAGAAAATTCCCTTAGATAATTATATCCCCTAAATGCCATTTGAAACCATGACAACTCTCTAATTTATAGGTTTGTTAGAGATCGATACTAGACATTTGTGAGCCACAGATACATTACACTTATCTTTCTAGTCACACATAATGAGGAGAATTATCAAGTAAGATGTCAATCATTGTTTGATATTCAATGTTCCTTGTATATCATGTCTTAGTTTCAGTGGGTTAGATCCAATGATTTTATTTCTTTTTTAGATTTTCTACATAAAAATCTCATCTCTTAAGAGAAAATTTTAAACTTATCAGTGTTTAAAGGATTAATTTATTATTAATATAAAGAACCCTCAATTTATCTTTGTAAATATTCCAACGCAATAATAAAGCCTTATATTTATCAATGTTAATTATATTATTGCTCATCTATCGTAAGTAACAAGAAATGTTGCTGCCATTCAAAAACTTCTTATGAACACGAGTATCAAAATCAAAACATATAGGTATTTCAATTCTATGGTTGGAAAGGTGCAATTTTAAGAATTTAAGCCGGTATAATTGCAAAAGATTGTTAAGAAATAAGGAGATAAATAAATAAATAATAACCAGAGTGAAGCTTCAGAAGAACTTACCTAAGAGACGTCCAGTCGAGCAGGAGACAAATGATTTTACTATTAATCAAATGGTCTGACTCTGCTGTTACGAATAAACAAAGTAAATGAACCAAAAAAAAATAAATTAGAAGCATCTTTCACGCATCAACAGCTCATCACTATAAACAAACAAATCCGACAAATTTTTAAGTCAACAACGGATCAAGACAAAGAACACATCATTTTACCAAATAGCATAAATTACATCATTACTATGGTAAATTATTGGAACACTGATGCTAATAAAAAAAAAATATTAAGGCAGTTAGAAATCATTTTTGACAAGTAGAAAATATATTAAATTTTATCATCCAACAAAAGAGCAAAATGGTTGGTTCCATGAGCAGAAAGAACCCTTGCTAAGAGCTAAAAACAAAAAACAAAATAGGTCTTCCCGTATACAATTAAAGTTACAATAAATTTGGGCGTCTATAAAGTTAAAAATTAGAACAATATACAAGAATTTTTAAATAACAGTCTTATATTAAAGAAATTTATTTATTTTTAATGGGATACTAATAAAGATCACACTTTACTGAGCCAATCAATCTCAATGAGTGATCATTTGACTACTAATTCAAGGCATTTACACACATACCAAACAATTTTATATATTTACATATCTAACACCTAAACTTCTATATTTACATGCATAATCCTAAAATATTTAACATGATATCAAAAGAACCACTATTATTAACATTTTAAAAGTGAAACACAGGCCCAATAGTTCCTAAATGTAATAAGAGTCTCCCAGTTGTAATAAGATTCCTTTACAGGTCCTTTCACTAACATGGAGATCAAGGGTGCTATTTCTCATACAAAGGCTGAAAAAAACTCTTGACATAGATGATTTTACTTCTAAGATTTTTAATATTTGATGGGACACCATTAATCCTCACTCCATTTGACTAGGAAAGCATTTCTTTAAGGCATCTAAGCTCCCAGGTAAAGTTATGCATTGTGCCCCCAGGTAAATTTTGGCTTTCTATAAAGGTTAAAATTATTAACTTTCTTTACAAAATGTTATTCAATTTTGCTTGCTATACGTGACTTATAATACTTTATTCCTCTAGTACTGCTAATAATGTTGATTGCTCGTGTAACACTTTTATATTACGAGGACCTACTTAATAAGCTTAATATATGTCTAATGGGTCGGAAGCGTCGACTTTCATCTCTTATTGGTAGATTAAGGGCGTCAAAAAATGCTTTTGTTCTAACTTCTTATTTAATGGCACTGACATGAAAAGATTATAACTCATTTCTTGGTTCCAAACTACTTCATCAAAGTTGAAAGGTGGTAATAGACAACTCAATGTATAAGATGAAATTGTATGGACCTTTTAGATAAAAGAAACATCTTGAACTTTGGAGTAAGGAGGATTATTTCTTTATTTAAAAACATGGGTGTGTCATTCAACTTTCTAAATAAAACTGAGGCCTACAAAATCTCAAATACATCATTCTTTTTCAAATTTGTTGTCATAAATACTTCTACAATCTCTCTTTTTTATGACCCATGGGTTAATTGTTTTTTTCCCTTAAAAGAACTCTTAGGGGATATTATCATGATTATCTTCAATCTACCCACAAGTCAATCTTAAAACAATTTTTAATAGTAATTGGATGTTTCCAACACCTCAACTCTATTGGCAAGGCTTGAACTTTAATAGGGTTGTAAATATGATTTAACATCTAACTTGTTAAAAAGCTCTCATGTGATATTGAGGATGTCCCCTAGCATAAATCTGTTTGATTTAATGGTTTCTCACCTAAACACCTTTTTTTATTAGTGGATGGCTTACTTAGACGGGTTAACAAATACTACCAAATTTATTCACTATAAAATCTTCAATCATGACCCTTGTGTTCTCTACAATGATGACATGAAAAATCATCAATTCTTGTTTGGCTGGCCCTTCGTAATGGAACATATTAGGATGATCATTTCAAATTGCTAATTTTAACTCTTTGAAGCAAATTTTAGATGATTGTGAGTTAATGTTTCATTATGTGAAAAGAAAAATCTCTTCTCATTATCTTAATTTTAATTTATAATACTTAGCTTGAAAGAAAAGAAAGCATTCATCATAAAAAGAGCTTATGCCAACTACTCATATACCCCAACATGAAAGCCGAAGTGGTTATGAAGTTGAAATGGTGAAAATTTTGGGAGGAACAACAAAATTGATAATTTGTCAAACACTTGGACTGCTATTTATTGGGCAATATTGTTGTGCTTCGTATGCACTGGCTTTGTTTAACCTAATTTCTACTTCGAAAATGGTCGGGAGATCTCTACAATTTTTTGGATCTTGAATTTTATCTCATGTATTGTTTGGTCTTATCTTGCCAATTCAACAATTATTTTATGCTACAACTTATGTAAGGTTATAAGAGAACAAAACTAGAGCGAGCTCATGCTTGGCTCGTGTTCGACTCGTTTGAAATTAATAATTTTTTAAATTGACTCGTGTTCAAAATTTCTCATAAACAATGTGTTCCTCGATTTACATACTCTTGTTCCTATTCGGCTCAAAATTAGCTCGTTTAAATTAATTATAAAATTAGATGTAAAGGATTGGATTCAAACGTGTATCATTTCCATGCACTAAAATGCACAAAATTACATGACACAAGATGTGCTAATTTAAACTTAAATACAAATCTACATAATATATTATTATATAAATAATACATATAATTTTTTTTTTATTTGGGGCTAAAACAAACCGAACATGTTCAAACAAAGAGTTGTTTGTATCATTTATAGTTTGAGTTTAAGAAAAAGAGTTTGTGTTCAACTTACTTGCGTAACAAAGAATTCGAACATGAGCTAATTAACGAATTGAACGAGAACTATTCCAAAACAACGAACAATTTTTACAGCCCTAAACTTATGACATTCAAAATTGTTCTTGGACTTCGTTCCAATCTACTATGGCTGTTTTTGTTGTTCGTATTGTAATGCTGGGTGAGGTTTCTAGAAGATGAGAATCCCCTCCACTGTGTTCAAATACTAAATTCTTAAATACAACAATTTAGTTGTGTGGTAATGATTAAAATTTGCCCCTATTGAGTTCATCCAGAACATTTTTGTCCTCTTTAAGCTTGCTACTTTTTTTCTTTTTTGGATGAGTCTCGATTGTATGTGAATGAGTATCCCTTTCTTGTTTCAATGTATATGAGCCCTCGTTCTCTCAAGAAAAAAATAAAAAAGGATCCATTTAGTCCCAATTTGCGATATTGCTACCCAATCATACTAATGATATATTGCAGTCTTATTGCAAGTTTTATTAAACGGCTGCAGCGAGCATCAGTTTATTAGCATAGAAGCTTGGAGTAAATACAAAAAAAAAAAAAAAAGAAATCCTACAGTTTTTACTTTATTGATTATGGTATAGTATAAGCATCAAGCATTATATACAAATATACATAGGTCTACATGTAAAAGAACTTGGCAATAAAAGAAAACACAATAAAGAAGAACAACCTCAACAATAATGATATATTATAATAATAAATACTACATGGTTTTATTATAAATATTCAAAACACACAGCATGTGCCTTGCAATTATTATAAAATGCCTGCAAAACGATTCCAACAAGCCAGCTATTTGTTTATCGAACCGCGCAGCAAAATCCTTGCAAATATGCGAAAACTATGCTTATGCAATCAGACACTATATATGCTCTGTAGACTACAATTCATGCAAAACAAGAAACGCCACATTTGAACTGAAGGAATAACTCGAAGCATCAATGCTTCAATTTACTAATAAATTTGACTTTGAAAGAAAATAAAACAGCCAAATTAGACTAATATTATTTTGCCATCAATTTGTGTGTTTGGTGTTAGAAAATGTTCCTAAAAAAACAATCCGTTGAGATCCCGAAAACATTTCATTTAACTTAATATTGTATGCTTAATATAGTGAACTTCCAACAACAAAGAGCGTTAGAGACGTCCAACTCAATCTATATTATCAACTTAACATCGTGTATTTGTCTCCATTAACATGACTGGGTCAAAATAAGCTGACGCACGCCTATACATGTGATAAACATTATCAAATTGCTCATGGCTTATTATAGATCTTCAAAACGATGGAAAATACTTATTATATGAATTCTTCCAATATTATATAACATAACTACCCCTGCCGTCCCATGTTGCATCAGCAAGCTGGCAACTCAATCGCTTGCATCATAAGAAAATCAAAACACTAGCATCAATAATAACTATAGCAACAAATTAAAATAATCCAGCTAGCTTTAAGATAATTTAGACCGGCAATCTGGCTGACTTCAAACCTCCATATAGAAAGGTTTCTAATAATAAAGAATGCTAAAAATACCATTAAACTTTGATTTACCATCCTTTCCCCTCAACTCCTAAAAATTCCAATTAAAGCACTATTTCTGCCGCTGCTATTTTTAAGAATCAATATNTTTCGTATGCACTGGCTTTGTTTAACCTAATTTCTACTTCGAAAATGGTCGGGAGATCTCTAC
>JXCR01134701.1:10751-20957 GCA_002079205.1 Phalaenopsis hybrid cultivar
ATGCAATAATTTCTCCTCATGATGGGGGAGATTTGGGAGCAGCCCGGCTTGTGACAGAGAGGAAGGGACGCAGGTCGGTTCGCGAATGGGAAGGGGGCAGCGTGAGCGAGAGCTTAGGTTTAGGGATTTAAGACTTAGGGATTTATGTGAAAGAAAGATATTTTTTTATTTTCTAAACTTTTAATATTCAAAATTCTCCAATTCATGCGTGCACGGAATCACATCAAAATAGATGTCATCCTTAAGTAATTTAGTCATTCCGGACGCGTCGGCGCGGTCCGTTTCATCATCCGTGGTCGTTCAAACAACTTCGTCGACGATCGGGTAAAAAAAGCGTCAAATTTTTTGTTTGAGCTGAATTGATTGATCAAGATTGTGTGGATGATTGTCGTGAGATGTTTAGAAAAGATTTGGAGTGATTTTGAATCTATTTGAAAGGCCAATTTGAGGAATTTGGACATCTAGTCAAATTTTGGGATGTTGGGTTAGACTTAGGTCTAGGTTTGGCTAAGGTTGGGCTAATTCCAAATTGATGGTTGAGAATGGTCTATGGGAATGTCATGAAGAGTTTTCAACATCAATTGGGTGTCAATTTTGGGATTCAGACATTCAATTTGGTGACATTTGGAGATATGGCTAAATTGAGGTAAAATGTGGGGTTTTGAATGTGGGTCGAAATTGAGTGAAATTGAGACTTGACCAAAGTCAATTGAAGGTCTAATTTGATGTGTGGGATTGTTAAGAAGAATTTAGGATTCAAATTGGGGCAAATTGGGATCAATTTGAGGTCAATTGAAGAATCCAAATTGGTTTCAGGGACAATAGGCTGAGTTGGGTAGTTTGGTGAAATTGAGGTGCCAACCATCTTGCTTGAGCTAACCAATGAAATCTCCATTTTGGTCATCTATGTACTGGTGCTAGCTAAAACCTAGCCTATGGCTAATGGGTTTAGGAGACCATCTACAAGAGTGTCCCAAAAGATCAAGAGATCAAGGTCAACAAGTTTGGGTTTAGGGTTATGAGTGAGTGAGTGAAAGTGAGTGCAAGTGAGTGAAAATGGGTGAAAGTGAGTGAACCAGCTCCAGACCAACATATAGTGTCAACCCTAAGGTCAAGCAGTCTTATGGGAACTCTCTTGAACTCCCCTATAGTGGCCCCACCTACTAAGTGCTTGAGGTTATGACCAGTATATGGAACTTCAGGTTGAGCAAGGAAGAGTTTAGAGTTTCTAATGGTGCGGGTTCCTTTCTAGTTTTGTAGGGATAGTCAAAAGGAAAGTCATATGCCTAGACCCTCGGCTACCAAGAAGGGAAAAATAAACCTCAACCAAAAATGAGGTCAACACACACACACACACACACACACACACAGATATATATATATACATATATATATAATTCAGTTTTTGTCGGTTGATTGATTTTTTTTACAAAAAAAAGTATTTAGTTTGCATTTTATTATTATCAAATTTTTATTGTTTTGTTCCTTGTTCGTTGTAATTTGGAACCAATGTGTTGTTATGTGGCTCTTTATCCATCGCATAAAAGGGTAATTGAACACACAGACAAAATTCTAAATAAGATTTAATTAATTTGCTACAAACAGCTGTTACAGATTAAACATGGGCTGAAGCATAAAAAAGTACAATATGCTGAACGCATCAAAAGTACATCTGAAAATATCTCGTGCTGGGTTCATATCACAAGCTGAGCATATCCGATACATATATCATCATATCTACTGTGTCAAAATGCACTACAAAAATGTAACCACTGACTGTCCTTCCTCAGTGGGTAAGCTCCCGATTGAGCTGACCTACTAAGCCACGCTCCAGGACAAGAGTTTCCTTTGCATGTACTTAGAGGTGCAACCCTCTCATAAATCGTAAGCTTGTAGCTCTTCTAACTCTGGATCTGGTTGAAATCCATGTTATAGACACCATGCGGTGTTGCACTCCTGGAATGCAGTGTTTGGCAAGGTCTACTCCATTTCCTTGAAGAATCAATACTGAACCCACTGGTAACGAAATCTCCACAGATCCTCTGAACTCGCTGGGTCCAATGATATTTATTTCTTTCCCAAACAGAATATTGCTCTTACTCATGAAGGAGACCGTGCAAAAAGGTCTCACAAAATCATGTTGGTCTATATTCGGGGAAATGCGGTTGCCTTCATCTTAAATATTGATGATGCAGTTGTTAAGAATGCAATCGGCTGAAAGTATGCTCCATTGAACCATCCTCTTGATCATATACTTTATCATAGGGGGTAACGGATCCACCTCATCATGTCTTAAACTCCCCGGGGGATTTCCTTGTCTGTCCTTGGTAAAGTTATAATAGCAACCACATTGGATGGTGATTCTGACTTTTTCACGCATCCACTTCCATGGTTCAGAATAGGTTCTTTCCATCAAAAGACCAGCTCGACCTCTGTCTCTTAGATCGAATATGCAGTTGAGAATGCTTCTTTCATCGCTTTCAGAGAAGACTGTAGTGTACAGCTCCAAGCATTCTAATATGTTGACAAATCTTCCTTGAACTTCTTCATAAAATTCAAATTCTCTTTACTTTACTCATGTTGTAGTATTCTGTCATGGTGACAATTGGCGGTTGTCGAGGATGCTCCCTCATTTCAATATCAGCAGGAATCCATGCTGGTGCCATCACTGTATCCAATGGAATATATGATTCCCCCATTAAGTGATCGGTGATATGAAACCATCATCGGTGGATGCGTACTCCTCCAAAGTATTGTAACGCTCTAGGTGGATGACGTTGTAGTCCGGACATTCTACAAATGCCCCTGTAGTTGGTATCCGTGTGGGAATCTCGACGTTACATGTCAAGAAACCCGCACAAAGCTCATCTGGAANATGCTGGGTTCATATCACAAGCTGAGCATATCTGATACATATATCATCATATCTACTGTGTCAAAATGCAGTACAAAAATGTAACCACTGACTGTCCTTCCTCGGTGGGTAAGCTCCCGATTGAGCTGACCTACTAAGCCACGCTCCAGGACAAGAGTTTCCTTTGCATGTACTTAGAGGTGCAACCCTCTCATAAATCGTAAGCTTGTAGCTCTTCTAACTCTGGATCTGGTTGAAATCCATGTTATAGACACCATGCGGTGTTGCACTCCTGAAATGCAGTGTTTGGCAAGGTCTACTCCATTTCCTTGAAAAATCAATACTGAACCCACTGGTAACAAAATCTCCACAGATCCTCTGAACTCGCTGGGTCCAATGATATTTATTTCTTTCCCAAACAAAATATTGCTCTTACTCATGAAGGAGACCGTGCAAAAAGGTCTCACAAAATCATGATGGTCTATATTTGGGGAAATGCGGTTGTCTTCATCGTAAATATTGATGATGCAGCTGTTAAGAATGCAATTGGCTGAAAGTATGCTCCATTGAACCATCCTCTTGATCATATAATTTATCATAGGGGGTAACGGATCCACCTCATCATGACTTAAAATCCCCGAGGGATTTCCTTGTTTGTCCTTGGTAAAGTTATAATAGCAACCACATTGGATGGTGATTCTGACTTTTTCACACATCCACTTCCGTGGTTCAGAATAGGTTCTTTCCATCAAAAGACCAGCTCGACCTCTATCTCTTAGATCGAATATGCAGTTGAGAATGCTTCTTTCATCGCTTTCAGAGAAGACTCTAGTGTACAACTCCAAGCATTCTAGTGTGTTGACAAATCTTCCTTGAACTTCTTCATAAAATTTAAATTCTCTTTTCTTTACTTTACTCATTTTGTAGTATTCTGCCATGGTGACGATTGGCGGTTGTCGAGGATGCTCCCTCATTTCAATATCAGCAGGAATCCATGCTGGTGCCATCACTGTATCCAGTGCAATATATGATTCCCCCATTAAGTGATCGGTGATATGAAACCATCATCGGTGGATGTGTACTCCTCCAAAGTATTGTAACGCTCTAGGTGGATGACATTGCAGTCCGGGCATTCCACAAATTCCCCTGTAGTTGGTATCCGTGTGGGAATCTCGACGTTACATGTCAAGAAACCCGCACAAAGCTCATCTGGAACCTCTGGTATCGTCAGCTCTGTAGTGAATTCAGACTCATCCTCTATGGCAGGCAGGCTGGAGGAAGTCTCTCTCATGCATGGATCATAGATCTTCCCCTCAAGAATTAGGGTAAGCAAGTTTTTTGTCTCCTTCTGGTGTCTTCTTTCTTCACACAAGAAAGCTCTATGTTTTCGACGGCTGGCATTTCTGCATTGCGTCCTTCACAATCGTGCATCTGACAGTCGCTCGTCATGTGGAATGACTAGGCCTCCAGTTGGTGCAGTTATGATGGATGGTAGGCGACTAGTCCCCTCCATTAGGTCTTACTGCATTATCCTTTTCTTCCCCTTCAGTGAGGAATCCTCCTTGGTGTTGATCTTTAACAGTGATGGTAGCCCTTCTTTTTCTCAACGACCGACCACGTCCATCAGGGGACCCTCATAGTTTACATCGACTTGTCCATGTTGAATTCTATGATGCCACCCTGTGGTGCCATTTCCTTGTTAAGTGTGAGATTCCATTCATCTTTGAAAGCAAAGTCAGCTTCTTGTCCTAACATTTTCTCTGCAAACGACAGAAAAATGTTAGTGCGCTGAAATTTAACAGTAAATAGAACAAAACAAAGTGTTTATTAGGCAAAATTTTAGTTTATATTAGTGAGATCATTTATTTATGTATATATTNGCAGACCACGTCCATCAGGGGACCCTCATAGTTTACATCGACTTGTCCATGTTGAAGTCTATGATGCCACCCCGTGGTGCCCTTTCCTTGTTAAGTGTGAGATTCCAGTCATCTTTGAAAGCAAAGTCAGCTTCTGTCCTAACATTTTCTCTGTAAACGACAGAAAAATGTTAGTGCGCTGAAATTTAACAGAAATAAGAACAAAACAAAGTGTTTATTAGGCAAAATTTTAGTTTATATTAGTGAGATCATTTATTTATGTATATATTTTATTTAGTTTAGTAAGATATCAAACTTAAAAGTAGGAAGAAGAAAATCAAAGTATGTAATTTCAAAAGTTTTCATTTTATTGAGGTTAATTTTATTACAAAATTTTTGGGCCCGGTCACAGACGTTCGGCCAAATAAATAACCCCAAAAAAATCAAAATTTCAAAATTTCAATTCAAGCANGAGGTTAATTTTATTACAAAATTTTTTGGCCCGGTCACAGACGTTCGGCCAAATAAATAACCCCAAAAAAATCAAAATTTCAAAATTTCAATTCAAGCATTATCAAGTTGCATAGTATGTCTTCAAGTATCATCCGTTGATTGACAACATGGGCCTCTCACCTCGATCCACTAGCTGGTAGGCTCCTCCTGCATAGAACTTTTCCACGACAAGTAGTCCTTCCCAAGTTGCCTCAAATTTTTCACCTATCTTATGGTGTGTAAGAATAAGACATTTGAGAACGATTACGAGATCACCAACTTTGAATGTCCTTGGGTGGACCAATTTATCATGAGCTTGTACCATCCTCGCCTGGTAAAGCTCTAGATGTTATTGTGCTTCGAATTGTTTTCCTTCCAGGCTTTCCAATTCTTCGAGTCTGAGTTTTGCACTTTCTTCTATTGTAAGTTGATTTGCAACAACATCTCTGAGAGATGGCATTTGAACTTCTAGCAGTAGTACAGCCTCTGACCCGTATATGAGCATGTAGGGTGTACACTGAGTGGGAGTCATGAATGTTGTCTGGTAGGTCCATAAGGCTTCTAACAAATTGTTATGTTAATCTCTTTTATTTTTGTCTAGTGTTTTCTTCAAAATTTGTACCAGTGTCTTGTTGAAGGCCTTGGCAAGGCCATTTGCCCTGGGATAGTAGATTGTAGAGTATCTCCAGTCTATCACATGCTTCTTAACAAAATTATTGATCTTTGTGATCTTGAAGGCTGTCCCATTATCAAAAAATATTTTGTGTGGAGCTCCAAAATGGTAGAACACATGGCTTTTAAAAAATTGAAGAACATGATGTGTTGTAATCTCTCATAACGACACTGCCTCTACCCATTTGGAAAAGTAATCTGTAGTAGCAAGTATAAATATGTGTCCTTTAAAGGATGGAGGGTCAATCAGACCTATTATATCTATGCCCCAACACTCGAATGGCCACGAGGCAACGATTGGGTGTAGCACATTCGAAGGTTGGTGCAAGACCACCCCATGCACTTGGCGTTGATGGCATCTTCTGGCTGTATCCATGCAGTCGAACATCATTGCCGGCCAATAATATTCGAGTCTTTTGATCTTCATCTTCATCTTTGGCCCTGACTGGTGAACTCCACACAATCCAGCATATACTTCTTTGACGATATTTTGTGCTTCTGCTTTGCTTATGCATCGCAGCCACATCTGGTCGAACGATCTTCTGTAGAAAACATTATCCACTAAAGCATACGACGTAGCCCTTATTGTGATGTGATGCGCTACTGACTTTTCCTCAAGCATCTTTCCAGTATGCAATTATTCCATTAATCAATCTTCATTGATATCAGCAACTGCAACTGTCATTTATTTTTTTCCGAGCTTATGTAGATTTTTTAGGTTGATTCCAGACAAAAACTGTCTTCCTTGTACTTGATGTCAATGGAATCCTCCGGGGGACACACCAATTCTTTTGAAAGTTTTGATAGAGCGTCAGCATGGACATTATCTCCCCGAGGAATATGGTAGAAGGTTACATTGGGGATCTGGTTCAGCAGCCTCATTATGTACTGGTGGTATTCTGCTAACCTTGGTTTCAAAATCTTGTATTGTCCGAAGACTTGTTGGATGACGAGTTGTGAGTCGCGATGGATGGCAATGTCTGTTATATCCATCAAGATAGTCAATTTCAACCCGGCGGTTAGTGCTTCATATTCTTCTTCATTGTTGGTACATGGTTGTACTAGGTGGTAGGAGAATCTCAACATGCCCTTATCTGGTGTGATGAAGATCAAACCAATTCCTGCTTTGCATGGTATAACTGTTCCTGATTCTTTGTCTTTTCTGGCCAATGAATCTCCATAAAAGTACATCTCCTAGCATTGCACATTGGAGAATTCAATTTATAGTACCTGTTGATCTGGTAACTCATCATTAAGAGGGGACCCAGCTGGAAGTGGGTGTGCAGCGAGAAAATCTGCTAACATCTGTCCCTTGATAGCATGGAGGGGAACAAAAGTTATATCAAATTGCAACAAAATCATCGATCATCTTGCTAAATGTCCAGAGAGTATTAGTCGGGTCATCAAATATTGCAATGTATTAACTTTGAAATAAGTGTAATTTATGAGAAAGCATGTAATGCCTGAGCTTTTGGGCGGCAAAAATCAAAGCTAGACAATGCTTCTAAATAGGTGGATATCTTATCTCTATCGGTATTAGACAACGAATCAAGTAGTAGAGTATGTTTTCTTTACCCTCGTCATTGACTTGGGCTAAGAGAGCTCCAAGAGATTCATCTAAGGCCGCGTTATAAAGTATTAAAGGTTTTCCCGGGATAGAGGCTGCCAAAATAGGAGGTGTCATTAAATATATATTGATGTCCTTGAAAGCTCATTGGCAATTCTCTTCCCAAACAAATCTGGTGTCCTTTTAACTAATGTCGAGAAGGGCTGACACCTACCTGAGAGATTAGAAATAAAGCGTCTCAGATATGTCAACTTCCCTTGAAAGGAATGTAGTTGTTTCAAGTTTTTAGGTCGAGGCATCTCCAAGATAGCTTTAATCTTATCCTGGTCGATCTCGATTCCCTGGTGACAGACAACAAATCCTGGAAATTTCCCGGAGGTAAAGCCGAAGGCGCACTTTAAGGGATTCATCTTAAGGTTGTACTGTCGTAATCATTCGAACACGATCCTCAAATAGTACAAATGGTTTATTTTATGTTTACTTTTGATGACCAAGTCATCCACGTAGCATTCCACCTAGTTGTGAGTGAGGTCATCATAGCTCGTTGATATGTCGCTCCAACGTTCTTCAATCCAAATGGCATCACTGTGTAGAAAAAGATCCCAATCGATGTTCTGAAGGCAGTAAGCATTGCGTCTTCGGGAGCCATCTTGATTTGGTTGTATCCCGACAATCCGTCCATGAAGGAGAAAATTTCATGTGTTAATGCAATATCCACCATCATTTCTAGTATCGACAGTGGAAATTCATCCTTTGAACATGCTTTGTTCAAATTTCTGAAGTCGACACAAACACGGATTTGTTTATTTTTCTTCTTAACAGGCACAATGTTAGCTAACCAAGTGGGGTATTGATCTTCTCTCACAAAGTTAGTGTCTATTAATTTCTTCACCTCGGCAATGACTTGCTGCTCTATTTCGAGGCGCATTCTTCTTGGGGCTTATTTTATTGGGGTCATATCCTTATCGACCCCGAGTTTATGAATTATAACTGTTGTTGACAGTCCTGACATTTCATCATAACTCCAGGAAAAGCAATCTTTGAATTCTATCATTATTCTAATCAATTCTAAAGATTCTTCATCATTGATTAAAGAACTTATAAAGGTAGGTAGGGATTGTTCTTTCATCCTGAGGTTAATCTCCTTCAATTCATCAACACTTAATTTGATTTCTTCCTCAAATTCTGGCGAAGCATCTTCTATTAGCTGGTCGATAGAGTCATCCTCAACATCGAGGCAATCCTCTTCCGATTTACTAGTAACAATCATGCAAAATTATGAATCATCAACTTGTCCGACTGTACCAAATCTGAGACCCTCTTTCGAGTTAAGAGTTTGCTTTTAACATCCCATAATTTTTCAAAAAGTTGTAATTTATCTTGTGGCATTTGTTTTGGCAAATTCCCCTACTGAATTAACTTTTGTACACAAGGTGAAAAGTAACCAAAAGGCAATTCCATTAGTTCATTAGGATCCTCATCCAAATTTATATGATTTTCAAGAATGGTAGAAGTAGAAGCATGATCAAACTTGATCGGTTTTGAACCAGCGCTACGGACTTCCTTGACCTCTAAACTCTCAAACTTTTGAGGGAGAATCAGAGTAAGGGTCATGGTGTTTACATAGTAATTTATTTGATCGTACATTCTCTCATATTCGTTTTTCTCTGTGTCTTCTAAGGATATCTCGTACTGAGATTTTTTCTATTTTTTCATCATTGTTTCATCTTCAGAATTTTCTTCATCATCAATGTTGATGGTCGGCCTAGCCCATCCAACAATTAAATTGGTTCTTGCTCGTCCACATCTCCGGCCTCGATCTCGGATGTGCGAACTAAAAGATCTCCCACCAACTCATTGCAAAAGAGTGGTAGAAGATTGTTGAAGCAGAGTTGAATGGCCCTTCAATTGTAATTCTTTTGAATCTTCACCTTTATTTGTCACAACTTCACGAGAGAAAATAATTTTCTTTGGAGGCATCGATGATATGAAATTTAGCAGTTGCTACCAGTTCTCCAACTTTCATATATAATGTANGTTTTATTGGGGTCATATCCTTATCGACCCTGAGTTTATGAATTATAACTGCTGTTGACAGTCCTGACATTTCATCATAACTCCAGGAAAAGCAATCTTTGAATTCTATCATTAGTCTAATCAATTCTAAAGATTCTTCATCATTGATTAAAGAACTTATAAAGGTAGTTAGGGATTGTTCTTTCATACTGAGGTTAATCTCCTCCAATTCATCAACACTTAATTTGATTTCTTCCTCAAATTCTGGTGGAGCATCTTCTATTAGCTGATCGATAGAGTCATCCTCAACATCGAGGCAATCCTCTTCCGATTTACTAGTAACAATCATGCAAAATTATGAATCATCAACTGGTCCGACTGTACCAAATCTGAGACCCTCTTTCGAGTTAAGAGTTTGACTTTTAACATCCCATAATTTTTCAAAAAGTTGTAATTTATCTTGTGGCATTTGTTTTGGCAAATTCCCCTACNTGCCGAAGGCGAGCCCAACGACACTGACGACGGGCTTTTCCCGAGAGTTCACAATCAAATATTCCAGAAAGCCGTCGATGGTGAGATCGGCGGTTATCTCAACGGGTGCATTGAATGTGGACAATTTTTGAGGGGATGCTTAGGCAACTCTTGGGAAAACTCTTTTAATACTTTAAGAGAAACTTTTGGCCAAAAATTAGAGAGGGTGTAGAGTGTAGAGAGTTTAATTTAGGGTTAGATTGTGAGGAATTCTT